>PVIC010034207.1:0-19703 GCA_004025085.1 Thryonomys swinderianus
AAAAAAAAAAAAAAAAGATTCATTCGGGTCCAGTGACACCGCGCCTCACAAGCTCAAGGTCCTGAGTTTGATCCCCGGTACCGAAAAAAAAGTCAGAAGTCTTTCCCTCTTCCCAGGCTTTCCCAATCCAGTTCCCCAACCGGCCTAAACCACAATGAATTATTACTTCCCTCTGTTCTTAGCACCTTTGTGTGTGTTTGGTTTTAAAATGGGCAGTCCGAGCCCTTGGAGCCTGAGGCAAGAGGATGCCTGCGCGCTCAACGGCAGCCTCAGCCTGAACTACATAGTGAGACCCTGCCTCAGAAACAAACAAATAAAACAAAACAAAAAACAGTGCCAACATGGGGATGAAGAATGTCCTGCCGCCTGCGCCTTCCGACCAGGAGGGCTCCACCGCTGTTGTTCAACAGGGAAACCGAGGCCCCTGGAGGTTGGCCGGCTCGTCCGTGCTGCATGTAACCACCTCCGCGCCGGGCTCCCCGCCACTGCGCGCGGATGGGCAGATGCGCCGCGGCTGCAGGGCTGGCCACGAAGCGCCGTGGGGGTCTCAGCTGACATGGGCGAGGCCTTCGTTTCGCTGCCGAGCACCTAGGCAGGGTACGGCCTTGAACGCGCTGCAGGAAGCGCCGTGAGGGTGAAGCCACTCTGTTTCCGGGCACCCGCTCCCGGGCCGGACAGACGGGACCAAAAGGCTGAGTGCGTGTGCGCAGGGGTCCCCTGCAGGTGTCCCCCGAGTCCCAGGTCCCCCAGCCCAGCTCAGCCTTCTCGCCATGTGGAACGAGGCCCCCGCGCTGCCCACGGCCACTGCGTCTCTAGCAGCAGATGAGGGGCAGACACGGCCAGGCCCGGTGTGGTACCCGCGTGTGACAGGTCACTGGCGCGGCACATGCCTGTGTCCGGCCGGCGGGGGCAGGGCTCGTCCAAGCGTGTGGAGCAGCCTTTGAAATGCGCGTGCAGGCGTCTGTGCGTGTGCGCATGCGTACGTGTGTCCCCGGCCACTGAGCGCCCGCTCTGCGCCCTGCGCTCTGCGAAGTTCTCAGGCTCAGCCTTCTCAGCCCCGGGCTGCGCACAGGCCGAAGCGCGGACTCGGGGTGCGGGCGCCTGCTCGGAACTGCTGCTCGGGCTCTCCGGCCAGAGGGGCGGTAAAGACGAAGGGGACCGCATGCCAGTCCTCCCTCCTGGGCCGCAGCTGCGGCTGTGCTGCAGGAAGCCCTGCACCGGAGCGGCGGGCAGACACCAAGCCTGTGCCCTTGGGCCAAAGGCTTCACAGACAATGTGCACCCGGCTCCTGAACCTCACTGCCGGAGGAGCAAAGTGAGGGTGTGGTGTCGCCCGCGCACCACCCACAGCCCAGAGGTCCCAGCCCCGGCTGCTCCGAGGCTGGCAGGCAGGACGGTGCCCAGCACCCAGGCGCAAGGGAGCGTGGCTCTGCTGGGGAGGGAGGAGGGCACTGGCACCTCCCACCCCACGTCGCCCAAACTGCCTGTGCCCCGCTCGGCCCCCTACCGAGGTCGCTCCCCGTGCACGTCTCATCCCCAGCAGTGGTGACGTGGGGACAAGAGAGCCACGGAACAAACGTGTGACCCGCGGCTGTGCTGAGGACAAAGGGGGAAAGCACGGGGTCACCTTGGTGGAGAAAGACAGTAACCCAGTTGTAGGGCTGAGGAGGCTGTGAACATGAACAGTTGTGTGGGAAGACTTGTGAAGATGCGTGGCAAAGGGTCTAGTCAAGACTAAGAAACTCTTGAGTCCAATAATAAAGCTAAACCATCCAATTTTAAAAACTGGTCAAAGCTGGCTGTGGTGGTGCACGCCTGTAGTCCCACCTACTTGGGAGGCTGAGGCAGGAGGATTGCTTCAAGTCTGAGGCCAACCTGGCTACATAGTGAGTTCACAGCCAGCCTGAACACAGTGAGACTCTGTCTCAAAAATATCAATCAATAGGGCCGGAGGGTTAGCTCAGTGGTTCCGGCACCTGCCTCGCAAGCGCAAGGTCCTGAGTTCGATCCCCAGTAACCACATATAATGCTGGGCGTGGAGACACACCCACCAACAATCAACACCGCATACCACAATGCCAGACGTGGTGGCTCACGCCTGTCATCCCAGCACTCGGGAGGCAGAGACAGGAGGATTGCTGAGTTCACGGCGGCTTGCCTGGGCACCATAGTGAGCTCAGGGCCAGCCTGAACTACAAAGTGAGACTCTGTCTCCAAAAAGCAAAAAAAAATATCAATCAATAAATAGCTGATCAAAATGGATCCATAAAAGAAAATTAAAAGAATGAGCCTGAAGATGTAGCTTCAAAATACAGTGCTTGTGTAGCATGTGCATAGACCCTGGGTTCCAACTCCAGCACCAAAAACACAAAAATGAACAAAAACCCAAAGAACTAAATCAGACCAAAAAAAAAAAAAAAACTTCTAAAACTGAGCAAAAGATTTAAACAAAAGCTGGGCATGATGGTTCACGCCTGTCATCCCAGCACTTGGGAGGCAGAGACAGGAGGATTTCGCTGAGTTTGAGGCTTGCCTGGGCTACATAGTGAGCTCAGGGCCAGCCTGAACTACAAAGTGAGACCCTGTCTCAAAAAAAAAGATTTGAACAGTGCTTCTCCCAAGAGAGTAGACGAATGGCAATTGAGCACCTGAAACACTGCTAACATCATTTTTCATTACAGAAACACAAATCAGTACCACACTGTGAGATCACTACACACCATGAGAATGGGCAAAATTCAAAAGACTCACCACACTAAGTGCTGGTGAGGATGTGCTTCTTACCCACTGCTGGTGGGAATGCAATAGTACCAACTATTGGAATGGCTAAAGTAAAAACTAGTGACAGCACAAAATGTTGAGGACTTAGAGAAACCAAGTGGTTCAGTATTTTGACCAGTGTTTCCTCACTGTAACAAATACCTGAGATGGTCAACCTCTGAAGTTTATCACAACTCAAGAGTTTTGTTCTTGTTGTTTTCTCCTTTTTTTTTTGTTTCCCATGCTGGGGATTGAACTCAGGACCTTGCCAGGCTGATGTTGTGCCACTGAGCTACATCCCCAGCCCTCCTCTTTGGTTTTTGAGACAGAGTCTTACTGTATAGTTCAGACTGGCCTGGAACTCACTATTTAGCCCAGGGTAGGATAAAACTTGTGGTGATCTGCCTGCCTCAGCCTCCCAAGTGCTGGGATTACAGACATGCGTCACCACACTCAGAAACTCAAGAGTTTTAACAGGTGTGTTACTGGGCACAGCTCACCTCATGACCAAAGTCAGGTAGTGAAAAGGCACAGCAGTGGGGTGGAGAAGAATTTTAGTAGGATCCCTGGACTCCTGAAAGATGGCAGCCCAAGGGCCATCCTGGGCACTGGGTTCCACAGAGTGGGGGGGCTTCCGGTGGAGGTTCTCAGCCAAACAACACACGAGATGCCTTTCAGTTCTGTAGACACCAAGAGCAAAGTTCGCCCTGCCCCCAGCAGGACTGGCCTAGATTAGCTCCCAGGTGCAATTCTTGCAATTCCTGACCATCCCCAGGCTCAGGCTGGAGCCGCTGGGCCAGGCCCTCTGCTGACCCCAAACTCATGGAAACGGCGTGGCCTGATTCCTGGGGCAGTCAGACAGGGACAGAAAACTGCGCGGCTCTTACACCATCTCTCCTCAGCCACAGGCTCGGCCTACAGCAAAGGTGGCCACTCTCAGGCTCTCCTCCTAGGGAAGCGGCAGCTCCGTTCGCTTAGAGACCTGGTCGCAGATGCTCCCAATTCCTGGGTCCTGATCGACTGAAAGCCAGAGCCGCGATGTCCCTCTGTGGGCAAATGTGTGACAGCGTGACGCATGGAGAAGAGCGGACAGGACCCGGCAATGAAAGGCGCGTGCCACGGGCACGGGCAGCAACCGGATGGGCCTCGGGGGCTTTACCCCGAAGGAAAAGTAAACAGCCCTGAGGGTTTCACACTTGATTCCATTTATAGAATATTTTAAAATAGCACATTTATAGAAAGAAAGCACAGAGCTGTGATTGGGAGATGTGGGCGCCTGGAAATGATGGGTGGGTTGGCTATAAAAGGGATTTTTGGGGGGTGGGAGATCTGTCTTCTTTTTTAGTTTTTTGAAACAGGGTGTCATTTTAGAGTTCAGGGTGGCTTTGAACCCACTATGGAGCCCAGGCTGGTGTCAAACACACAGCGATCCTCCTGCCTCGGCCTCCGTAGTGCTGGGACTACAAGTGTGTCCCGCTACGCCAGCTCACTCCCCCAAATCCCTGATAGCCCCAGCACACTCGCCACCGTGCGCGGCGCCTCTGGCCAGCTGTCACCGCCACTCTCCAGCTTCGCACTGAGCCCGCCCAGGCCCTCCTCGGCCAGAGCCCTGAGCTTGCCACGGCCCCACCCAGCTCCCTCTTCCCCGGCAGCCCTGACTCAAGACAGTGTCAACCCTGTCTGCCGGTCTTTCCGGGCTGGGCCTTCCAGTTGGCCTAGAATGTGACAAAGGTCGGCGGGGTGTTCCTGCTGCCCGTGTAGCAGACGCCCTCTCGAGAAGACGGTAAATGCCGCTAGGAGTGGACGATGCCGGCTGCTCCCTCCCTGCAGCGCATAGTGGGGCAGGGCCGTGGGAAGGGACCAACCTTCACCCGGCCTCCAGGGCCCCGGGGCTGCCGTGGCACAGGGAGCAGGGCAGGCATCTAGGATGGAAGGGACAGAGACAAAGATCCTCTCACGGTTTGGACCCGCTGTGGGTGGGTTCCGTCGTGGACCCCACTTTACAAACAGGGAAACAGCTGGGCAAGGCAGGGCACGCCTGGCATCCCAGCACTCAGGAGGCTGATGCAGGGGGATCTCTGTGAGTGGAGTCTTCCTGGGCTACACAGTGGGTTCAAGGGCAGCTTGAAAAACATAGCAAAACTTTGTCTCAAAAAAACAAACAAACAAGAAATGCCGGGTGTGCTGTAATCCCAGCACTCAGGAGGCAGAGGCAGGAGGATCGCTGAGTTTGAGGCTTGCCTGGGCTCCATAGTGAGCTCAGGGCCAGCCTGAACTACAAAGCGAGGCTCTGTCTCAAAAAACAAAACAAAACAAAAAACAAGGAGCCCAGGATTCAGGTCATGGCACACTGCCTGCCTTGAAAGCGCAAGGTCCTGAGTTTGATCCCTCCTACCTGAAAAACAAAACCCAAATCCAGATACAGACAGGGAAACTGAGGGAGGCAGAGGCAAAGGCCCTCGCCAAGGTCCTGCGGATGTGTGGTCAGCCTGGCTTCCTCTCCGGACAGCAGGCGGCAGTGGGGACAAAAGAGGAGGCCGGAGACTCATCACCAGGGGTTTGGGGGTCTGACCGCCTGCCTGGGGCAGGTTTGCTCTTCTGTACGAAGCAGTTTGGTTGTATTATTGCCCCTCCCTCTGGGGATTAAACAAGTCCTTTTTTATTTTTTAATTTTGAGACGGAGTCTCACTAAACTGCCCAGGCCAGGCTGGAACTTGTGATCCTCCTGCCTCAGCCTCCTGAGTCTGGGATCACAGGCGTGCGCCACCGCACTCCATGGTCCTTTTTGTGTGAAGTGGCCACAGCAGGCCGATGCCTAGAGAGCAGCTAGGACGCGCCGCAGCCAGAGCCTGGGGCGAGAGGGGACCGGACCGTGCAGCCGACCTGGGGTCCCCTTTGGGGAGTGTCCAGGAACCGGAAGTTGTGAACGGATTAGATGTTGCTGCACTGTGCGCTTTAGAGCTGAGAATTTACAGCTGAGGAGGCCGGAGGTCCTGAGGGTTCTGTTCCCAGCCCTGTTTTATTATTTTTGAAACAAGAAAGGTTAATTTATGTTGTCTTCAAATAGAAAGTGAAATAAACGCAGGCCTGTGACCAGACCGGGTGAAAGCCAAGAGAACCGGACAGCAGCAATCTTGAGGGGTGTAGCTGCGGGTCCTGGGGCGCAGTGCCTGAGTCTCTGGGGAAGTGGCAGCTTCCGGTACCTGCAGTGGGGACTTCAGCCTGCAGGACAGAGGACCAGGCGGGGGACGGGACCTCGAGGGACCACACCTGTCACCCCGCTCCTACCTCCACGGGCGGAGGTTCCTGCTCACCCTCCAGGCTTTGTCCCCACCCCCTCAGCCTCTAAGGGCTGCATCGGCGGTGGATATCAGCAATGGGGTTTCTCAGGGTCCCGGGGCTTCGGAGGGAGGGGTCAAGTAACTCCCATTTTCTTTGTTTTCCTTTTTTTGTTTGTTTCTGGACTTTAACTCGCTATGAGTCCAAGCTGGCCTGAAGCTTACACCCATCTTCCTGCCTCAGCCTCCCAATTGCTGGGATCACAGGTGTGCACCACCAGGTTCTTTCCTGTTTGTTTGGTTTGGGTTTGGGTTTTAAGATAAGGTCTTACCACATAGCCCAGGTTGGCCTCGAATTCCTCCTACCTCAGCCTCAACATGTGCCACTATGTCCAGCTTTTATATATAAAATTTTTAAATTGTAGTACTGGGAATTGAGCCCAGGGCTTTCACAGTGAGCTAAATTTCCAGCCACTTATTGATTGATTGATTGATTGATTGATGAACTAGAATCTCACTTATCGTCCTTAAATTGTCCAGACTGGGTTTGGACTGGTGATCCTCCTGCCTCAGCCTCCTGAGTACTGGGATTACAGGCCTTTGCCATAATGCCTAGCTGTAACCTCTTAATTTCTGTGCTCTGACTCACCTTCACCAGCATAGTCTGACCACAAGCCCTCAGGAGGACACAGCTCACCTACCTCTTCACCTACCCACTTATGCCCTACACCGTTTCTGGACCCCACATCTTGTGGGGACCTGAGGTTTCCCCAGGGCCGGACCAGCACGCCCTGCTTCCACCCTGAGCCCAGCCCCCACGGAGAGGAGGAGGAGACTGCAGTCATGGCCGGCCCACATCAGTCCTGCAGCTTGCTGGAGAACGCCTCAGCCCGGTCCAGGGGCGGCCCACGGTTCACAGACGTGTAGGCCGGCTCCGAGGTCCCCAGGGACTTGGGGACCCCTTCCTGTGTGATTTGGGAGTCGTGGGTTGTCTCCCCATCAGAGCTGCCCGTGTCCCTGGACAAGGGGATAGAAAGGATTAGGGAGCAAAGGAACCCCGCTTGGTGCATCAGGGGCCCTCATTCACACTTAGACCTTGTGGTCCCGGATGTTGGCTCAAGCCTTGGTTCGCGAAGCTCTGGGCCTCGGCAGTAAGGACAGTGCTGGGAATTTTGTGAACTGACAATTTCAGGTTTCACTGTGCACTCCACAATTAGGGACCTCTGTCTCCACGCCCCGAGGCACCAGGGGTCTGAAGAATTGAACCGGGAAGCAACATCTCCACCTGGTTGAGTTAGGCCACGTCTTGCTCAATTTAACAACGACGTGGGCGCCCTCTGGCGGTGATTTGCGTGCACTGCCGCTCCAGGACGCCCTCACCCGTCCTAGTCCACACCCGGGCGCCCTGGACACTCACACGAGGCTGAGGACAACGGCGCCAGCGAAGCCCGCGAGCAAGAAGAAGGGCAGGGAGCCCAGGACGGAGGTGATGACGATCATGCCCCCGCTGCGCCGGCCGGGCCACGTGTCGATGGCTGCGTAGGGAGTAGCTGCAGAGGGCAGGCTCCATTACTCCCTAGACAACGGGCACCTCAGTCTCCTCCAGGGCCGGACAGGATCCAGGGGTGAGGGGCCGGGAGCGGGCAGTGACGGCCTCCTACCGCCTCTGAACTCCCTATGTAGCCCATGTCACCCTCGAACTCACGGCAATCCTCCTGCCTCTGCCTCCCAAGTGCTAGGTTTTTGTTTTTGTTTTTGTTTTTGTTTTGAGACAGAGTCTCACTTTGTAGTCCAGGCTGGCCCTGAGCTCACTATGCAGCCCAGGCAAGCCTCAAACTCAGCAATCCCCCTGCCTCTGCCTCCTGAGTGCTGGGATTACAGGTGTGAGTCACCGCGCCTGGCACTGTGGTGTGTGGTATTGATTGCTGGTGGGCGTGAGTCACCACGCCCAACATTGTATGTGGTTACTGGATCAACTCAGGACCTTGGGTTTGCGAGGCAGGCGCCGGAACCACTGAGCTAAATCTCTGGCCCAGGTTAAAGTGTTTTTAAGAGGCTGTTATTCCTCAGCCCACTGGCCAGATGGCATGCCTGGCAGACAGCCCAAGCCTGGCCCTGGCTTCCTGGCCCTCGGGCACCACCCTAGCCCATCCCTACTTACGTTGGTTGGTGTGGATGGGGTCTGACCACAGGCTCTCATCCTGCACCAGCCCTGTGGACACGTTGACCAGGACATACTTGAACCTAGGAGACACAGCCAAAGTGCCTTTCAGTAGTCCCAGCTTCAGGAAGCCAGAGGGAGCAGCACCACTGTAGAGGGGACACCCAGGGGACAGCCACTGGGCAGGTGCAGGCAACAGGAGGATGCAGAACGTAGCCATCTGTCACCCCCGCAGCCTCCTCCGGTGGCTTGTATCTAGATATCCCCCAAACCCCCATGTGCTCATAGGTGGGGCTTTTTAAAACTGGCTGGATCTAGAACATATGATACTAGGATTAAGGGTATGTGATACTAAATTAGTCCACTGAATTAGCATAGCTCTGGATGAGGATAACGGAAGTCCCACCCTGAGTATGGGTGGCACCAGTCAGTGGGATTTCAACCTGGGCAGAACATAAGGGGTCAAGAAGAAGGCAGGCAGCGGCGGCGGCGGCGGCTGCTGCTGCTGCTGCTGCTGCTGCTGCTGCTGCTGCTGCTGCTGCTGCTGCTGCTGCTGCTGCTGCTGCTGCCACCTACCCTGCCATGCATGGACTGTTTCCTTCCTTCCATGCTGCCCTGTCTTGGAGCCTGCCGACTGTGGCCTGAAACCTCTGGAAGTGTGAGCCAAAATAAACCTTTACTCCTTTAACTTGTGGGTATTCTGTCTCAGCAATGAGAGAGGCTTTTTTTTTTTCCTTTTTGAGACAGGGTCTCCCTGTGTAGTTCAAGCCAGCCCTGAGCTTGCTATGTACCCCAGGCTGGCCTCAAACTCACAGCAATCCAGCAATGAGAACGTCATTAAGAGATCCCCCAAGCCTCTTCCGGGAAACCTCAGGTGGCCCCTCTGCAGGACACGTGTCTATTTCGAGTTGCCCCCAGGGCACGCACACTGGGCTTATCCCACACAGCTCTGGCAGCTCTGCCTTTGCTATTTCAAGCCCACTTCTTAGCATCACAAAGGAAACCGAAAAACAACAAGTGGGGGTGATACCAATGGTTACATTTCAGGCTCAGGAGCCCCTAACAAATGTTACAAGAGTACAGGTATCCACAGGCTACTTTAGGACTCAAACAGTCAAAAGCAATGGATGGTTTGAAGACTGTGATGTCTACAGCCTGTGGTCTTTAACACTTAAAAAAAAAAAATGTATTCCAGGAGGCTGAGGCAAGAGGATTTAAGTTTGAGCCCAGCCTGGCAATTCGTGATTTAGTGAGACATTGTCTCATCATTAAGAAAAATAAACATTTGTAAAAGGAAGATCTGAGAAGCTGGGCATGGTGGTGCCCGCCAGCAATCCTAGAACCTGGTAGGCTGAGCCAGGAAGATCATCTAGAATGATCTCAGAAAAGTCAAACCAAACAAAATCATCTCTGCTCAGCCAGAGTTTTGCTGAGTCCTGCACCTCTGTCTCAAGGTGAGCGTTCCCTGCGCGACCGCCCTGTGCCCCTGAGAAAGGGTGGGCTTAGACAGGAAGCCAGAGGGGGCCGTGAAGGTGGGAGGGCTGTTCCCACAAGAAACACGATTCCAGGGACACGCGGGGGAGGGGGACGACCAAAGACCCTCATCGCCCAGTGGCTGAGGCGGATCCAGGGGCGAGTGCTTTGTGAGGGTAACAGGTGGGCGCTGTTCTAGGTCCCTAAGAGGCCCAGAGGCTGTGCGATGCCAGCTCAGTCTCCACGGAGCCTGGAGGAGGCAGAACCCACCGCGGGGGGGGGGGCAGGGGACAACAGCTGGTTGCTAGGCAACCTCGCCTCTGGGAACCACCGTTGGCTTTCCTCTCTGAGGGCCCAAGACCGGTTAACTGACAGGGCCCGGCACACGGTGACAGTATGGCTCCTCGCTCCAAAGTGTAGGACCTCAAGCCAGCGATCGCAAAGCCTTAGGCCCGGTGGGGCCGCTGAGCCTCCGGAAGCCAGCCCTGCCGCTTCCCCCTAGTCCTCTTCCTGGGCTTCTCACACCCACCTGTATGCTGTGGCGGCTGCCAGGGGAGGGTTGCAGAGGCCCCGGAAGTTGGGGTCCCACAGGCAGGTGCCATTGTCCCCCACCCTGACCAGGTACGCGTCCAGGATCCCCGCGGCCTGGTTCACATCGCCGACAGTGTCCAGGCTGGGCAGGTCGCCGCAGGGGGTCAGGTCAAAGACGGCGGCTCGGTAGGGACTTGTCCGCCCGCCCGTGGTTTGCCGGAAGGTGGATCTCAGGGGGGCCTTGCTGCTGTCCTGCACAGAAGTGTTCCTGGGGCCAGCTGCAGAGGCAGAGCTGGGAGTGAGGACCCGGCAGCCACGCTAGCCCGGCGCGCTCACTCAGTCATTCTTCAAACGGCCAGCGTCTCTGATCTGCCGTAGCCTTGTGCCGGGCCCTCCTGTTGCGACGGAGGAGACAGACAAGGAAGACTTCTCCATTTTGGGCACTGTGTCCAGCTCTCCCCACCTTATCTTATTGTTTTTCATTTTGTGTGTGTGTGTTGTTGTTGTTCTTGTTTTATTTTATTTGGCAAGATCTCACCATGCAGTTGAGGTTGGCCTTGAATTTGCGGTGATCCTCCTGCCTCAGCCTCCCGAGTACTGGGGTCACAGTCGTGCTCCACCGCACCAGGTTTCCCCACCTTATTTTGTAACGCCCTGCCACGCCCACCCCAGCAGACCTGCACACCTGTCGCAACAGGCGCCCATTCTCTCTTCGGTGAAGGGGAAGACAGAGGACCCACGTGGGGTCCTGTCTCTTCCTCAGTGGCTGAGTGACCGTGGACAGCTCACTCTACCCCTCTGGCTCCCAGTCCGTCTTTGTGAAATGGTCCCCAAAATACACCACGGTGCCACAGACCGGGCAGAGGTCAGCAGTCAGGAGATGTTTGCCGGGAGAATAGAATGGTGGCCCTTGCGAGCTGTGTGCAGGTGTCCAGCCCAGAGCCTGTCCCTCCCCTTGAACAGGGCTTCTGCCCATGACGGGCCAAGGACCAGGCAGGTCCCAGCGCTTGGCTTCACCTTCCAACCCTGCACCCTGGGGAGCCCAGGAAGGGCCTGGGCTAGGTGGATATTCAGTGGTTGGTGCTGGGTGCCAAGGGGCAGGTCTGTGCCCACAGCCACCCCGACTGGCCACAGCGGACACCAGTGTATGTGGTCGAGCACGGGCGAGTTTAGGGACGTGACTGGGAACCGACGCCCCTCTAGCTGCCGGCTTCCCCTTCCGGGCACCGTGGACCCTTCCAGAGCAGGAGGGAGGCAGGAGCCTTACCCGAGTCTGCCACGACATAGAGGTAGACCTCGTAGGTACCCGCGAGCGGCTCTGTGCTGTCAAACATGCAGAGGGGTTTTTCCAGGGCCACAGTGGTGAGCGTGGGGTTGTTGGTGGCGAAGGTTATGCTGGCCAGCTGGGGCTGGAGGTCGACAGCTGGAGGAGGAGCACGGACGGAAACTGAGCCCACAGACTGCCCACACCATGGCACTTTCCACCCGTTACGTTCTGTGTGCCGGGCACTGGCTTCAGCCCCGCCATGGGCCACTTCCCAAACTTGTCTCAGATGCGGGGTACCCCAGCCCCAACCATTTGTTTATATATAATGTTGTATACGTTGCCCAGGTGGATCTTGAACGTGCAATCCTCCTGCCTCAGCCTCCTAGAGTGCTGGTATTACAGGCCTTGCTTGCCCTGCCCACATCCAGTCACCGAGAGCCCCGCTGCTGCTCCCCGGGTTGTCTCTGCCCCACGGGCTCATGTGCCCTCCACGCCTCCCTCCTCTCCTGGACCCAAGTCACAGGCCCCTTCTACTCTCTACCATGCCCACCTGACCCTGTGCCCCTGATGATGGCACTTCTGTGCCCTCCCCTGCCAGGGCCTCCTCCAACCTCGCCCGCCAATGCCCCCACTCCGAGCTCTGGCCTGGGGTACCCAAGCTCCCTCCTCCCGAACGCGTCCTCGCTGCCCCTGCCCGAAACTGTCCTCCGCCTCTCGCGACCCAGAAGTCCCTGCGACTCTCTCTGTCCTCCCGCAGCCCCCTGCATCTTTCTTGGCTCCTCACAACACCCGGCCCAGGGCAAAGGCCACCCGCGAGCCCTCGGATTCCCCCAGGGAAAGTCATGATGTTGGCTGCTGCTCAGATCTGCGTGCCCAGCGCCGGGAATCCGTGCCCGTTCCTGGACTGAGCACCGTCCCAGTGCCGCTTCCTCCCCATCCAGGCCCCCCTGGGCCTCCTGGGCAGGGCCAGGCCCGGCTCGCGCCTCCTCCCTGCCCGCGTCCCGCTTACTCCAGCCGGTCCGCAGGCAGCAAAGCGCCAGCAGCGCCCAGAGCGGAGGCATCGCCGCGGCGGCTGCACCCGGGCCGGTCCAGCCGCGCGCTCCGCGGGCCTCTCCCTCGCCCCTGCGGGCTGGCGCCCCTCCGCCCCGCCCCTCCGCCCCGCCCCTCCGCCCCGGCCAATCCGCAGCCTCGCCGGAGGGCTATTTGCATAAACCCCACCCAGGCGGAGAGGTGGTGGTGCTGGGGGTGGGTCCTGAGCGGAGCCTCCAGCAAAGCGCCCGCCGAGCTGAGAAGAGGCTCCGCGGTGTGTCTGGCTCAGTGGGACCCGGCGGCGGCGGCGGGGGGGGGGGGGGGGGGGTCCATGTCCTTTTGGAGTCTGTAAAACAGGGACCCCAATTCCTATCACTTAGGGAGCCCCTGTTGTGTACAAGACCCTGGTAAAACTGCTAGCATGAAAAAATAACGTCTGTGAATTATGTGACGCTGCTAGTGTGACTTCTCGTTCCCAGGGGCAGGGTTCGGGGAGTCGCCAGGCCACGGGGCTCCCGCGGGGACCAGAGGTCCTGCCGCCCAGCCCAGGGCTGCTTCGGAAGATGGAGGAGGAGCCCGAGGCGTGACGGGCTCCTGCAGTCCCAGCACTTGGGGAGGCTGAGGCAGGACAGCAAATCAAGCTCAGTCTGGGCAACTTGAGGAGATCCTGTCTCAGAAGTTTTGATCAAAGGAAGGCTGGGGGTGGAGCTCAGGGTGAGTGCCTGGGTTCCGTCTCCAGTACCACAGAAATAAATACGTTGCAAAGTGAAAACGCTGCGAGGCCTGAGAACGTGGCACAGAGGTAGATTGCTTCCTAGCCTGCGTGGGGCTGTTTTATCCCCCTGCCCCCGGACTGGGACTCGAACTCAGGGCCTGAAGCTCGCCAGGCAGGCGCTGGCTGCACCACTGAACTGCGTCTCCAGCCCAGTGAGGTTGTGAGTTTGATTCCCAGCCCTGAAATTAAAAAGTCAGCAGGCCTGGGATGTAGGTGAGTGGTGCCACATCTGTCTGGCAAGTACAAAGTCCTGAGATCGAATCCTGATAACCCCACACACAAATGAAAGCATTTGAAAGGAGGAGTTCTATGCTCTGCCCTCTCCAGGTGGGGGTGGGGTTTGGTCACCTGTCCGTGCAGAGCGTGGGGCAGATGTTTATCTAAGGCACGCAGAACGCACCCAGTGATAAAGGACTCCGGTGCCGCTGGACAGTGCGACAGTGTTTATGGCCTGGCCTTTCTTGTCCAACCACTGCCCATGAACCTGGTCACTGGGGCCGTCAAGGGACTCGCAAGGGGACCAGGCTTGGGAAGCAGGTACTTCCCCAAGACGCTGCTTTTTCTTATAAGAAAAACAGAAAGTGCTCTCACCTCTTGCTTTGTCCAAATTTGGAGGGAAAGTTTGGGAGAAAAGGTTAAAACAATCATCTGCAAGTGACCAAAAATGTTCAGCCAAAAGTGAAAATGCCTCAGATTTGTACACAAATTTCCACTTCAAAGCTTACTGACTTTCTAGCATATTCTGAAGAAGGGAGACGACTAGGAAACAGCACATTCATTTAGGGTGCAGGATCAGTGGCTGGGAAACTGGGGGCCGAGAGGAGCCCTAACCCCAGAAATCCCAGAGCTCCAGAAGGCTGAGGCAGGAGGATGGCAAGTTATATTCAGCTATGGATCTAGGTCTGGGGCGTGCCCGGTGGCTTCTGCAGGTCACCCTGGTGGGGCAGAACCCTTGGGCTGTCCAGAGCCTCTGAGATTGCTTACTTTTTCCTTTCCCTCTTTTTCTCATTTTCTGATTCCTCACCTTCAAAAGACAGGACAGGAAAGCCAGGTGTGGTGATGAATACCTGTAACCCCGGGCCTCTGGAGGCCGAGGCAGGAAGATGCTGTGAGTTTGAACTACAGAGCAACATATTGCCTCAAAAAAAGAAATCAATTAGTCAATAGATCAGGAAACAAAATAAGAACTGAGTGAAGAAACCCAAGTCCCCAGCCCTGGATGCCCGCCCTCTGCACCCGCTCGGTGACCTCAATGTCTTCCCTGTTCTCCTGGGTGACCGTCAGGGGCCACAGACAACACGACACTGAGGGGTCCCTGCCGGCCCAGCTGTGGCCCTCACAGGGCACCCCACCCCCCGAAACCTGGGCTTCTGCAGGGAAACGAGGTGCTGAGGGTTTTGTTTGCAGGTGGGGGGCTCACAGCAGGTGGGGTGTGCAGCGCCCCGGCGGCTGCTGCTGCTGGTCCTGCTCCCCTTCTTTGGTTCCCTCCCACGAGAACCCCAACCCTATTTATTGAGTGCCTTGTACACATCGGGCACAGCGGCCCCCAGAACCTGGAATCCACGCCCTTCTTCAAGGCCCCATTGGCTCCACAGGCACGGTGGGTACCACGCCCACCATCGGCTGGCGGCTCAGGCAACAGGAGTCAGGGGCTCCCGTCCTAGCGGCTGGAAAGCCCCAGTGCGGACAGACGGGGCTGGTCCCTCCGGAGGCCGCTCCTGGACTGCAGACGCTGCCTTCGCGTGGTCCTGCCTCTGTGTCCGTGTCCTCCTCCTGCCTCCCGCCTCCTCCTTCCTTTCCTTCCTCTTCTTCTTCTTCTTTTTCAGGCTGGCCTTGAACTCGCTGAGATCCTCCTGTTTCAGCCTCCTCACTGGGGGAATTGCATGTATGCACCATCGCACCCAGAAACTTGACCCTACAAGAAACATATTCAAAACCTCCAAAACATCTAAGATCACGCAATCTTTAAAAAAATATAATAATAATACAGTAGACGGGGCCCGTGCCTCTCTGGCGAAGTGGGCCACCCTTTCCCCCGAGAAGTGATTCCTTGTCTTTCTCCCCATGGGTGACCTTCACTCCTGTCTGGAGAGCCCCAAGCCTCCAGGTTTCTGCCGCCACAGCCACAAACCAGTGCGATCCAGCCTGTGTGGGCCTCTCTCTGGGAGCCGGGATTGTACTTTAAATTCTGCCCAGTCAGTCCCTGCGCGCTGTTTTTTTTTTAATTTTGTTTTTTGAGACAGGGTCTTGCTTTGTAGTTCAGGCTGGCTCTGAGCTCACTATGTAGCCAGGCAAGCCTCGAACTCAGCAATCCTCCTGTCTCTGCCTCCCAAGTGCTGGGATGACAGGCGTGAGCCACCACGCCCGGCACTGTGGTATGTGGTATTGATTGCTGGTGGGTGTGAGTCACCATGCCCAGCATTCTATGTGGTTACTGGGATCGAACTCAGGGCCTTGCGCTTGCGAGGCAGGCGCCGGAACCACTGAGCTAAGTCTCCGGCCCCAGTCCCCGCGTCCTCTCACAGAACATCCCGAAAATCCTGCTTCTGAGACAGAAGGCAGGGATCCTGCAGCCTGGGCCCTGGGCTCCAGTCTCTGTGCTCCTTGCTCCTGACCAGTGACAGCCTCCCTTGGGGGCCCTGGCTGTCCCCAGGATGAAGCCCCTGTCTTCCCCGGTCCCCCAGCCCCTGGCTTCTGTCCTCTCTCCGCCTGTCCCCGCCACGCTGGACGCTGCCCCAAGCTTCCTGGGCTCCCTTGCCCTTGGGTGGCCTCCAGGGGGGGCTCCCGTGGTGGTGCCTCCAACTCTGATAGCAGCAGCCGCAGTTCCCCCCTCTGCCCAAAGTCTGCAGGACCCCCTGTGCCCACTCCCTGGGGTGCCAGGCTCTGGGCTTCTCCAGGGAGCCCCAGTCCTGCCAGGCCTGGCCAGGCCCTTCCACCTCGTCCGGAAGCCCGGCTTCCCTGGCTCCCAGGGCACAGCTGTGTGGCTGGTACCACGGTGGCCGCACACCCTCTTCTGGAGCCCAGGATGGAGCCCGCTGAGGCAGGGACGGGGTCTCTGTTGTTAAGTTGGCTCCAGACCCAGCACAGACCCAGCACAGGCACAGCAGTGTTTGACGAACAAATGAATGACTGAATACACGAATGAATACATTTTAAAATTAAGTAGAAGCTGAGGGTGGTGGCGCACATGTGTAATCCCAGCACTGAGGAGGCTGAGGCAGGAGGATCAAGAGTTCAAGGCCAACCTGGGTGACACAGACCCTCTCTCAAAAGACGGAACAATGAAAAAGAAAGAAACCGCATCGAACAGAGGGGGCTCTTTCAAGGTGCAGGTCCCCATCGGGCCACACCGTGGTGCCCCCCAGACAGGCCCTCCCTGAGGCAGGGCTGGGAGTGTTCAGCTGCCCACGGAGCAGGATCCAGAGCAGCAGTGCCCTTGTACCCAGAGGGAGCAGGGGCCAGATTTCCCTGTCTTCCTGCACCGGCGCTGGCCCGGCTGGGGGACAAGGGCCTGACCTTAGGGTGGCGGCCTCTCCCGCCCCAGGACACCCCGGGCTGGACGAGGTGCCTGCCCACTGACAGCCTGACTGGAGCTGGTGTCTCACACAGGCCTGAGGACAATCCGAACCGCCCGGGTGCCGGGAAGCCAGGCTGTCTAGGGCAGAGGCCCAGGCGAGGGCCCAGCTCCGCCTCCTGCGGGCACCTAAACCAGTTCCTCCGGCCTGGAATGAAGCTGGGCAAGACGTTCATTCCGGCTTGTCTGGGGGCCTGGAAGGGCCTCCCGTCCCCCACGGCCCCTCACCCAGACCCGGTGAGTCAGAGCCAACCTGCCCCGGAAGAGCCCAGGTCCTCGCGTGTGACGGGGAGAGAGAGGGGTCAGGTGTCCAGCTCCGGGCATGCAGTGAGACCCTGCAGAGGGGCGGAGCAGGGGCAAAGGGAAAAAGGGGGAAACGGTGAAGGGGAAAGGGGTCCTGGCTCGCTCAGGCATCCAGAGTTTGCAGGTCAGGCGCCCCCTAAACTCCGCAGGCCCCCACTTCTGCTGGACGGTCACTAGGACAGTGTGGCGCCTGCACTGGACCAAGCAAAAACAGTGAGTGAGAATGCCGGACGTGGTGGCTCACGCCTGTCATCCCAGCACTCGGGAGGCAGAGACAGGAGGATTGCTGAGTTCAAGGCTTGCCTGGGCTACATAGTGAACTCAGAGCCAGCCTGAACTACAGAGCGAGACCCTGTCTCAAAAAAAAAAAAAAACAGTGAGTGAGACTCACAAGCAAAAACTGGACTCAGCTTCTTGGTATCTGACCGCGGCCTGGGTGGGAGGGACACCCTGGGCCCCAGCGCGACCCCTTCAGCGGGTCACCCCAGGGCGCAGACCGCAGCGCCTCTCCCGGCCCCAGCCTCACCGCCTTTCCTCTCCGCCTTCTAGATGCTGAGTCTGGGCAGCAACGACCAGTCTCGGAGAAGGGGGCGCAGGGCCACAGAGCAAAGGGGGGGGGGGTCCCCGAATCAAGTGTGAGCTTCCCAGAGGATGAAGGAGCAGCGTCCCCATGTGACTTGGAAGCCGGGGGAACTCAGCCAGGCCCGAGTGGGGGATTTGCACTCTGGGGGACAAGGGGCCACCTTTAGTTGGGCGTGGTGGCACACACCTGTGACAGCACTCTAGGAGGCTGAGGCAGGAGGATCTCATGGACTGCCTAGAGAGACCCTGTGTAAACACCACCACCAACAACAACATCTATCCCCGGGGTCATTTACGCGGTGCCCTGGGAGTAGCGGGAACGCTAATGCCGGGCGCCCCCTGGTGGCAGCCTGTGGCAGTGCGGTAGGAAGGGAATTCAGGCCAGGTCACCCAATTTCTATTGGAATCGGAGGAAAAAGAATAAGCTTTTTCGGGGAGTCTAATACATTTGTCTTTATACCAACACAGCTGTCAATTAATTCTAATTGTATTTAGTTTGTTATAGCTGGTCGTGGTGGCTTATATCTGTAATTCCATCTCGCAGGAGGCTGAAGCAGGAAGGTTACCTCAAATTTGAGGCCAGGGTGGGCTACATAGTGAGTTCAAGGCCAGCCTGGACTACATAGTGAGACCTTGTCTAAAAAATTTGTTATTACTTTTCTAATGGAGGGAGGGTCTCACTAAGGCTGAAGTGCTCAAGGTCGTACGATGTCCCCCTTGAGCGGGTTTGAGCCTCAGGGAAGCTCTGGGTTCTAAGGATGAGACGCTCAGGAAGCCCATCATTAGCAGCTTGGAGGGGCCAGGCAGGGGGTGGAATATCGCTTGACAAGCAGAAGCCCCTTCCTGTGACCTGGAGGGAAGTGAGGCCAGGAGAGAGGGTGGGGTGTGGCCGAAGCCGTGAGAGTCAGGGTCTCACTCAGTTGCTGAATTACCCAGATCGGGCCCAAACCTATGATCCTCCTGCCTCAGCCTCCCAAGTTGTGGGTATTACAGGTAGACAACTCTTTTTTAAAAATTAATTAATTGGTTTCTGTTTTAGAGATGGGGTCTCGCTATGTAACACAAGATGGCCTGAACTTCCATGGATCCTCCTGCCTCAGCTTCCTGTGTGTTGGATTGTTTATATGTGTCACCATGCCCAGCAAAGAGTTTTTTATGTTTCAGATGATATATTTTCAATGCGGGCAGTAGTGCCCCTAAAGTGATCAAAAGGAGTGTGAAAAGGTGTACTCTCTTGATGTAAAAACCACGATATACACATGATACAGGTATTCAAAGTATTAAGTCTTGGTAGGGTAACTAAAAAAAAAAAAAAGAAGCCTAACAAGGCTCCTCCTCCGGAGGAAAGGGGTTTAAATGGTGGAGAAACTGTTCTAAAAACAGTCCCTTGTTGGCTATGTTTTACAGAGAAAAAATATTTAAATTTGAATAACTTCCAATTTACTGATTATTCATGTAGTGTTTCTGCTTCTGTGTCCTCATTTAGAAACTTTCCTCTAACTCAGGTCAGTCCCAGCTTCTGCTGGAAGTTTCATCTTTTAACTCTCTGTTTAGGTCTCGGATTCACTTTATAGACACCGCCCCCCTCAATTTCCCAAGGTAGCAGGAGAGCGGCTCTTCATCTTTTCTGCTAATGCACTATCGGTGGATCCCAAATCATCTGTTGAAACTCATTTCTTACCCACTCACCACTTCTATCAAAATCACTTAACCATAAACTGGCCATGGTAGTGCCGTGTAATCCCAGCACTCAGGAGGCAGAGACAGGAGGATCACCATGAGTGTGAGGTCCACTCGGGCTACATAGGAAGACGCAAAACGGAGCAAAACAAGAAAACCTGCTAATTGTGTAGGTGATAGACTCTGGGACACCTGTGGTCCACACTGAGTTTAAGCCCTCAGATCCTCTTCTTAGCCTCCATCCACAACCCACAGCTTGACGTGGCTTCTTTTTTTTTTTTTTTTTTTTTA
>PVIC010034208.1:0-19716 GCA_004025085.1 Thryonomys swinderianus
GCCCAAATTCAGAAATTCTTAATTCAACTATTATTGTCTCTTCTAGTTACTCTGAAACAAAGTAAACTTCATGCACTGACTTCTCTGATGGAATTCAGTGATAAATGGTAAAAGAGATTCAGATGGGCCAACCAAAATAAGTCTGTTTATATTTATTCTGGGTTGAAACATCTTCAACAGTCCATTTTGATTTACTTTGTCATAAGAAAGATATAATCAGCACTAAGAAATATGAAGCCTTTTCTTAGAGTCACATTTCTACTTTATTAAATTTTATTTGCTGGATGTGCTTCAAAATTAGATCTGTTTCTCAGTATGACTCTTAATATGAGATGGGTTTCTTTGGAGATATATATAGATACAGTTATACTGCTAACCTTGATCTATCTAGCTTAATAGAATTCTTAGAAATGTATGTTCCTATTTAGTTCATTAAAATAGACCACAAAAGCAAATATAGAAACTGTGCAGTAAGATTTGAGTTGAAGGGCTGGGAATTTAGCTCAAGTGGTACCGCAAAAAAAAAAAAAAAAAAAAAAAAGATTTGAATTGACATATTGCTTTTTTTTTTTTTTTTTTTTTGGTACTGAGGATCAAACTCGGGACCTTGTGCTTATGAGGCAGGTGCCAGAATCACTGAGCTAAATCCCCAGCCCCAAGATGACATTTTTCTGATTATGAATATGTTGCTTTATTGCAGAGATGATGTTGGATGTGGGAATGGGGACAGGGAAGTGATAACATTTGGGCCTGTTACTCTGTACAGATTTTCTAAATGAAAGCTGTGGATAAATGTGCCTGAACAATCTCAATTCTGATACCAGCAATTTCAGGGAAATTCTGCATTCTCAATTGTAAAACTGAAGAATTAAAAGTGTAGGTAGAGCTCTGGAGCTTTGTGTCTTGTTCACAAAAATGTCACAAATGAGCTCATTGATTAATGGAGAAGAATCTGGCAATTTAAACATACTGTGTTGCATTTCCTTTCAACTGGGTCCCAGTAGAGGTACGCCTTTTGATCTAGCCAATCTAGGGAAATGCAAACTGACCTTCCTCTTACAAAATGATGGGACAGATCTGACACAAGCCCTTAATCCTGTTTTCTTTAGAAATGTATTTATTCCAATAAATAAATGCTCAGGTTACTGTATTTCTGTTTGTGGAGATACATTTGCCTTTGTCTATTTCATTTCCCCCCTACTTCTTAATGTATTTTTTTTTTTTTTTTGAGACAGGGTCTCACTTTGTAGTTCAGGCTGGCCCTGGGCTCATTATGTAGCCCAGGCAAGCCTTGAACTCAGCAATCCTTCTGTCTCTGCCTCCCAAGTGCTGGGATTACAGGCGTTAGCCACCACGCCCGGCCTTCTTAATGTATTTTTTAACTGTTATAGCAATTTACTGGTTGTTAAACCCTGCTGCAACTTTTTTTGTTTTAGTGTTAGAGTTTGCACCCAGGACCTTCCCATGGAGCTGTGCTTCTGGCCTACTTTTGTGAGCCTCTGAGAGATGTGGATGTGCACAGGCTGCATTCTTGTCTCACTGTGTTATGACTTGCTGTGGTCTGACCCTGCATACCTGGGAGGGTGAGGGGCCCAGTCTCAGCACGAACATAACCAGTGAACCCAGCACAGGGCACTGTACCAGGGCAACCACAGAGGAGCATAAAGTTCATAAAATTAAAAATCTCTGGCTGCAACAGTAAGGTTCGACTACAGTGAGGAATTTTTGGCTTGTAACATAATTTAATTGCAGGAAACTTGCTGAGATTAGGTTTAACATGGGCATTTCTTCAGTCCCTGGTCAGTACTCACTTTGGGGCCACACAAGAGATAGCCCTCCGTGTAGGCACCATTGTAGCATTTTATCTGTTCAGAAGGAGCTATAGTGCTGCCCAGCTCCTTAAGTGCTGGTGTTTTAGCTGTTTGCAAGATGGCCTTTTAAACAGTTTTGAAATCTTTTTGAAATTTGTTTTGTTGGGTTTTAGCTCAACTGATGGTAAAGTGCCCTGTCTGCCATGAGGCTGTCCGTGGTCTTATTCCACCAAATAAATACGGTCAGACATGGAAAAATTTTACTGGTTTTAACATAAGGTGCTGCTTCAAACCCTGCTGGAAGTGTTATTAAAATATGTTACATAGATACCATTTTACCTTGTTAAAGTTTAAAGAAAATAGTTCTAAATATTTCCAGGCCTGAGATATCAGAGAAGGGACTGAAGACTTGTACCTGAAAGAGGTGAATAATCACTGCCTTAGAAACGCATCTGTACTTTGCATTTGTCCTAATTTAATATTTCAGGAATCCTGAATGCTCTCTGGTTTAGTAGATGAGATCTGATACTAGGATGTACTGGAGATTGATCGCTCTGGCAGCAATCAGCATGGAACATGGAGATTATCTTGGGACAGAGTGGAGGCCTGTGGACGATCTAAATGTCAGAAGTGACAGGAGCAGGGTGCTGGCTAGCAGGTGGACTGATCTGGCTTCCACTCCCCTGGCTTTAGGCAGCCATGAGGAGCAGTGGCACTTGATTGCATCTAGAAGTCAGTATTCATTATATTACTTGTGTAAAAGAATATCTATAGAGGTTTATTATTTAGTAAATTTGGTCTATTCCATTCTATATTATACGTATGAGTTTGTGATTTTCTTTATAAAGTTCTGAGGTGTAAGGCCCGTGAGATGGTGTGAAGAGAACGCCACATGAGTCATTTGGACTCGGCGTGTCTCTGTTGATGGCCAAATATGTGGAGCAGACACAGAGCAAGTCTTAAGGAATAAAGCTTGCTCCTTCTTCTTGTGTTATGTGTTACACAGGGAAAGCAGATGTGGACCCGAACAAACTGTGAAGCCAGCCCAGCCTTCTTTGGACGTTGGGTAGCCAGAGCAAAACATGAGAAAACTGGAAGGGAGGGAATAAAGTGGGCTATAACTTGGGAGAAACTTGATTGCTGCCCCTACCTACATAGTTAGACTTTATTTTATCTTTTGTTTGGGTGGGGAGTAATCAAACCTAGGGTTTAGGTTTACCAAACACTTTATCATTTAGCTATATCCCTGGCTCAAGACTATTTTCTACATCATTTGTTTATAATTTTGCATAATGAATTCCATGCAATTACAGTTACACTTCAAGTAGCTGAATGAATTATTTTATGCTAGTTTAGTTATCCCTTCTACTAGATACCAATGTAGAGAAGTAGAAGCAGATGACAAAAGTTAGGAAAATCTGAAAGAGACAATGTTAAAGTGGAAACTATCTGTTACACCTGTTCTTTTTTTCCTGCAGCTGAGAACACATTGCCGTCGCGTGTTTTTTGTGGTTGGAACACCATGGCCTGTGGCTGGGGGCTGTGAAAGCCTAGCTTGAAAGCGAGGGCCCTGGGTGAAGATGAGTCACTCCAGGCCTTTGCAGAGATGAGCAGGAGGATCAGTAGTTACTCTAGGAGGCTAATTCAGTACTGTGTGTGGGATGCTTTCAGTGTGGAGAGCTCTAAGGGTGGCAAGCTAGGCAGGAGCTGCTGAGGTTTCTGTCAAAGCTGGAAACAACCATTGCCACCTTAACCTGGCAGTAGCAATGGCAGGGAACGAAAGGAATATACCAGCAGCTGAGGTTTTCAGAAACATCTTCCATGTATTCCACTTGCTTCTGCTTCTCTCATGTTATTCCTTAAGGACACTACTCAACTGAAGAAGGGAGACCCAAGCAGAGGAGCTGTTTCATGAGGCTAGGATTTCTAGGATTTTCCAAGGTTCGGGACAACATTTTTCCCATGTGTTGTAGGAGGTTATCTATCTGAAACTCCTGTGAAGGCTAATAAAATTCCTAAAGAAGTGTTAAGAAAAGTTTTCTGGGAGGTGTCAGATTCCGTTCACAGCTGACTCTTGCTTACCCTCTGCTGTGCCCGCACTAGGGACGTCCGCGTCCACTGTCCTCTGAGTGCACCGTTCTCTCAGTGACCTCCCACATCACCTCAGCAACCCACTCGATGGCCACACCTTGACACTGCAACTGCTGCAAGTGAGCGCCTAATGCCTTTTCCTGGCAGAGCCCCTGCCCTTTTTGCCTGCCTGTCTTTTCTCTCCTGGAACTGTTTTTTAGACTCATTGTGAATTGATTGCCTTGTTCTGCCCTGTGCTTGGCCTGCCTGGTCTGTACTTCTCCTCTGATGGACCTGACCTGTGCATTTGGCCATTGTGATGATTTGTTACCAGCATCAGCAGTTTCATCACCCTTGATTTTCTGTACTGTATCTCTCTCTCTCCAGCCCAGGTTCAACCCAACAGTCTACTTCTTCTATCCTTGTACATATTCCATAACTCTGATGATTGGCTCCTACAAATTTATGATTTTATTATTAACAGAACCCATTAAGACTACTTGGAAATCTTTTTACAAATCCAAAGTTTATATCTTTTTCCATTTCTGTAGCAGCTGTTTCCTACCTTTATTATTTTCTTCAAAAGTACAACTTTATTCTGTAGTCTCATGCTCAGCCTTTGAATTTGTCTTCATTTTATCTAGATAGAGGTTACTAAGAAGAAATTCTTCAAACCTTATTTATAGTCCCTAGAATTATTGATTTTTCCCATCTTTTCAGTGATTGAACTGGGCTATCTCACTCTAGATTATAACTATCTCCTTGGGCCTCTTAATAATGGTGTAGGCTGCCTATAGCCTTTGAAACAGTTAACTAGCAGGACTGGCCTTACTCTAATGTTCACAGGTCCCAGCTTGTCTATAACTTGAACCAGTTGACCATCAGGAGGATTTTCAATGAAAGCAGCTGAAAACCCAAACTGAGGAAGCTCTATAAAACAAGCCTGGAAGCAGGGCAGTTTCAGTCAGGCCTAATTCAGTGGCTTGACAGCATCATCAAAGACTTAGTTGTTACTCAAGCAGAGGATAGTTTCATAGTTTTCCTCCCTCTCCTTCACTGACCACTTCCTAATTTTTGGAATTTGAAAATAATATTTTAGAAGTATTTCTTGATCTTAGAAACATAATATAGAACCCAAACAAGATTATGTGTTCTTTTTATTTTTAGTGTCAGGAATTGAACTCAGGACCTTGCACTTGCCAGGCAGGTGTGGTGCCACTAAGCTATATCCCTGACCTAACACTATGCATTCTATACTCAAATTAAATAGTTTGACTATCCGAGCATGTGTAATGTAAAATGTTTTATATGAGAATATTTTTTGGAATAACTAGTTTAGAGAATAATTTAGCTAGGTTTAAAATGTTTCATACTGTAAACCTACAGCTCTATTTACAGATATGTAAAAAGTGTCATATACATGTATTGCAAGTGTGTGTACTTAGTTCATTGCTGTATTGTTTGTTAGAACAAAAAATTGGAAGCAACTTAAATGCCCATGAACAAGATGGGTAAATAATTGTGATATTCAATCATTTAAGTTCTACAGAAGAACTAAAATGAAAGAGCTAGACTATCTATATATAGCATTATGGGTGAGTCTCAAGACTAATACTGAGCAAAATTTGAGCAATAGATTATTTACTGTATGATGCCATTTATATCATTAAACATTCAAGTAAAACTTGATTCATTCAGTCACCCTTTATAATTGTTGTCCTGTTCCTATTCAGTGCCCCTTCAGCTTTTTTTGTATGTTGTTAAGAGCTCAGTTTTTTAATCCTCCAGTTCCATTCTGTCCATTTCAGATCACTCTGACATGGTTACTAATCTGGTTGTCTGCTATAAAATCCTTGGGTTCCTCTGCATATAGGAAAAAGTAGACAAATTTGTATGGTATTCAAGATTATTTGCTGAATCATCTCCCACTGCATCTTCCTGGGCCTTCTCACACCTGTTCTCCTGCAGGCAGTGCTGTGTCTGATTCCCTCAGTCTCTTTCTCACTTTCACCTGACAGGCTGCAGTTAGAAGCTTTCCAGGTCTAATGTCGGGGTCTTCCTTTTTACAGAATTCTATTTTTCCATTCTTGATAGGATTGGCTGTTTGGTCTTCTTTATTCTCACTGGTAGTATAAAAACTTGGTTTATTGTATTACCGTTTTGACTTGTTAAAAACAGAATCTATGCTTATGCATCTTGAGGTCCTGTAGCGCTATTGACCAATTTTAACACATTAGTAGTCTGTGGTCATTAAAAGCTTTATTGAAAAAAAATTTTTTTCTTTTAATAATTTGCAAGAGGAAGATTTATCCTTAAATTACAACCTGTATTCACTGTCTGTCTTCCTTTGAAAATTTCTTATATACTCTATATATACAGTGAACTTCACAGAGAAGGGCTTTTCTGATTCATCTATTATAGAGCAGTAGCTCAATGCTCCTTCATTATAAAGTTGATAGAGTTTGCATTTTAGAGGAACAATAGAAAGGATTGTGCTGGAGATAGTGAAATTCAACCAAGAGAAATCTACAAATGAACTAAGTGGTGGTAGAAACAGTTCTAATTGAGGCTGTACAAACCTTTTTTTTTTTCTTCTTTTTTTTGGTCTTTTTGTTTTCACAAATCAATTTTTATGGCAAAAATAAATACCAGAAAGAAGGAATAGAATTTATAGGAGGAAAATAAAAATATTGCTATTTGGGGAGATCTTTGTTTTCTGGACTCACATTAATTAAAAATGATGAGTCCTTATTGTGAAATAGAAAATATTCAAAGGGAGATGTGGTGGAGGGTTGAATAATGAGGTGTAAAGAAAAGATGTGATGGTAATAAAAAAAAGGGAAACAAAACTTATGTATTTAGGGGGTGGGGGGTTGTGGGGTGGGTAGGGGAATGGGAAAAAATGAGAATTAAATCGTGTCATATACTGGTTAAAAAAAAAGTGATGAGTTTTTTTTTTTTTTTTTTTGAGACAGAGTCTCATTTTGTATTTCAGGCTAGTCCTGAGCTCACTGTGTAGTCCAGGAAAGCCTCAAACTCAGAAATCCTCCTGCCTCTGTCTCCCGAGTGCTTGGATTACAAGCATGAGCCATCATGCCCGGGATTGTGGTATGTGGCACTGATGGCTGGTGGGTGGTATTATTCTGTATGTTTACCGGTGATTGAACCAGGGACTTTGCACTTGCTAGGCAAACCACTGAGCTAAACCTCCGGCCTGAGTTTTTTTCTTTTTTTTAGAACATATCTTTGAACTCACTGTGTCACCTAAGCTGGCCTTGAATTTGCAGTGATTCTCCTGCCTCATCCTCCTAAGTGCCATGATTTCAGGCATGTACCATCATGCCCAGCAAAAGTGATCAGCCTATAAATGCTGTTTTATACCTTGCTTCTTTTTTGTA
Source organism: Thryonomys swinderianus (assembly GCA_004025085.1). NCBI lineage: Eukaryota > Metazoa > Chordata > Mammalia > Rodentia > Thryonomyidae > Thryonomys > Thryonomys swinderianus. The sequence continues at coordinate 7,280 of PVIC010034208.1, forward strand.
ACCAAAGTATTATGTCAACCCAAAGAGCTTCATTCTTTTTAAATTAAGGCAAAGTTTGTAATCTAAAATGTATAAGCCTTAACTATACAACACAATCTCCTAGATTAAGATACAGAACATTTCTAATAGTACAAAAGATCTATAGTTTCTTCAGTGGATTTGGTGGTTCAAGCCTGTAATCCCAGCATTTGAGAGGCAGAGGCAGGAGGATTGTTGAGTTCGAGACTTGCCTGAGCTACATAGTGAGCTCAGGGCCATCCCGAACTACAAAGTGAGACACTGTCTCAAAAAAAAAAAAAAAAAGATCTGTAGTTTTATCATGAAATAAAAACAGTTCTATATCTTGTGGTAGTTGTGTATAAATATATGTTACACAGTTTTATGACTCATACACAGTACACAGATGAGTATTTGCATGTACTGGTAAATTTCTCAGTAATCTTGATAGCTTACTAATTAATTATATTGTACCCTATTAATGTTAATTTCTTATTTTGAGCTATAGTTACATGTAAGATTCTACTTTGGTGAGTCCTAGGTAGAGGGTACACTGTATTACTCTGAACTACTTTCACAATTTCCCATAAATCTATAATTGTTTTTAAATTTAAGAATCTGTTTTGGGTGAGAGATTTAGTTCAGTGGTTCCAGCATCTGCCTTGAAAGCGCAAGGTCCTGAGTTTGATCCCTGGTACCACCACAGTGCCGGGCGTGGTGGCTCATGCCTGTAATCCCAGCACTCAGGAGGCAGAGGCAGGAGGATTGCTGAGTTCAAGGCTTGCCTGGGCTATGTAGTGAGCTCAGGGCCAGCCTGAACTACAAGCGAGACCTTATCTCAAAAGTCTATCTTGTGCCTGTTTTATTGTTTTAAAAGATGTGGGTTATTCTAACATGGATTATTTAACCAGTTTTCTATTCGTTTATATGTTTTCTGGGTCCCTTTCTTTTTTTCTTTAACTAGTACAAACCATGTACTGAAAAATATCCTTTGAGATACTTTCTAAAAAGGATTTTAACCTGTAGATGTAAATGAGTTCTAGAATGTATGATAGATTTTTAAAAATAGGAAATATTCAAAGGGAATGTGGTGGGAGAATGTCATGAGGGGAAAGAATAAATATGACTCGAAAAGAAAAGGAAATAGCATGTATATAGGGGGTGGGGGAGTGTGGGTGGGTAGGAATATGGGTAAAAATGAGAATTAACTTCTGTCATATACTGTTACAAATTCCCCAATGTTGAGAGTGATTGTGAACTGTATATAAAATGTACCAATAAAGAATTCAATTAAAAGAAAAGGGATTTTAAAGACAGAACCACTACAGGATCCTTATGATACATTTCTCTTTTTTTTTTTTTTTTTTTTTTTGAGACAGGGTCTCACTTTGTACTTCAGGCTGGCCCTGAGCTCACTATGTAGCCCAGGCAATCCTTGAACTCAGCAATCCTCCTGTCTCTGCCTCCCCAGTGCTAGGATTACAGGTGTGAGCCACCACGCTCAGCGCTGTGGTATGTAGTATTAATTGCTGGTGGGTGTGAGTCACCACACCCAGCATTGTATGTGGTTACCAGGAGATCAAACTCAGGACCTTGCGCTTGTGAGGCAGGTGCTGGAACCACTGAGCTAAATCTCCAGCCCTTTTGATACATTTCTAAAGGCTACATACAATTTTCAAGATCGTACATTACATAAATAAGGCAAACCTGTGCAGTGGGGCTAATTAAGTCCCCACATAAAGAAGGAATTTCAGCAAAGTTGTCGTATCTGGCTTTTGTGTTTGCTTGTTGCCAGAAGTCTAACAGTGTTGAACTCTGAGCCAAAGAATAGAAACACATGAAAGTTGGCCAGATTCTACCCTTGGCCATTACTTTGCTTCTTCAAGGTGAAATGTGTCTAGAAAAGATTCATTGAAAGGAAAGCAGCATGACACATTCAGATTTATAGTCTTTATTTAGAGGATAAAATCATGTGGGTGATTATACTAAGTTTCTCTGGTATTGTTCAGCCTTAGTCCTTAGTTCCTCTTGAGAAGTCCACCCTACTGAGAACAACCACAATGTAATTTATGTTACTTCTCATTATTTGGGGCCCAAAGAGGTGTGTTTGGGTAATGCAGGCATTATGTGAGGGTTGCTTTGCATTTGGGCACAGTAGGTGCATTAATTTCTAGCAGTTGATGAAGGCGTCCCGTTTTGTTGACAAATTTACTTATATTCTTTTACTGAAGATAGTATCTTCCATGTAAGGAACTTAATTTTTTATTTTTATTTTTTTGAGACAGGGTCTTGCTTTGTAGTCCAGGCTGGCCCTGAGTTCACTGTTTAGCCCAGGCAAGCCTCGAACTCATCAATCCTCCTGCCTTTGCCTCCTGAGTGCTGGGATTACAGGTGTGAGCCTCCATGCCCGGCACTGTGGTATGTGGTATTGATTGCTTGTGGGCGTGAGTCTCCACGCCCAGCATTGTATGTGGTTACCGGGGATCAAACTCAGGACCTTGCGCTTGTGAGGCGCTGGAACCACTGAGCTAACCCTCCGGCCCAGGAACTTAATTTTTTGACATTATATCTTATTACTAAGATACATGAAAAGGTTATACATGAAAACATTATTGTTTCTCAAAATTCAGCAAAAAAGACACTTGTCAATAAGATGTGTCGAGCATGCTGTGTCTATATGTGTAATTTTTGAATAAAAGTTTGTTGAAATGATTAATGCTGGTATTTGCCATATGAGACCTACATCAAAGTGATGAGATTTAACTTTTCAAACAAAGACTGCTCTTGTATGACCTAATTTTCCATTATATTCAGGCTGTACATCTTGGCTCCAGCTGAGAAAATTGACTCTCTGAGATTTGCATTTGAGACCTGCTACACGCAGGCTCTAATCTCCCTAAATGCGATGCCTTCCTTCTTTCAAGCTTTGCTTTCTTATTTTGCCTAGGGGATTACTTCTAGACTAAACTGATGTCATGCTGACAAGTCATAGTACTTACTGTTTTACCTTTCCTTTTACGCCAACAATGCTTGTGAGAATCTTATGTAGGTATTTTTCCCGTACATTTGGTTAAAAATCTGAAACTTGATAATGAATGCGGATATTAATCTACTCATCAGTTTATTTTTCTTATAACTAATTATTTAAACATTAAATTCGTAGAACTGGAAGCATAGGCAAATACTTGTCTCAAATGAAATTGAAGATAAATTATGTAGGAACAAACTTTCTGTTTCATATAAAAGGTTAAAGCTTTGCTTAGTGACTAGTTAGCTTCCCTTGGGAATAGAAGCATAATGAGAAAAATGATCCATGATTGAAGTGTTCACGTTGTGGGGTGAATCTGGTCTGGGTTTCGGACTGGTCTGTGCTGGTCAGAATCCTTCTAGTTTTTAATGGGTGCTTTTATTCTCATCTTCTGCTTACCTGTTCATAAGTCTGAGATATTCTGTGCACATGAAATTGCTCAGTAAACCTGACAGAGAATCCACTGAGACAGAAAATGGTCTAAATGTTAATGTATTGTCAAGGCACTGCCTCAGGTTTGACTCCCTTCTGGGAGTTTGCAGGTGGCACTAATGATCTTTTCCCTTTGAACATGTATAATTCAATGTCCTTCTCCTTTTTCATCTCCATTTTAACCTTGAACAGTGGAACCCTTCTCAGCTGGGCCACAGTTTGCAGGCGTCTGCCGGCATGGCCTGTTATTACTCTGAATCATTGCTGGCCTTATTAAACTATTTTGGGCAGCAGCCTTTCCATTCTCCTCTTGTGAACCGTGAAGCCTGGAGTTGCCGCAGCAGTGTCAGGTCCAGTGGATTTGAATACCAAGCAAAGGCAGTTCACTGGCTCGTAACGGCATCCTGCCTCCCAGAACACTGGCTGTCTGCCTACGGAGCTCACGTTTTGTCTGGAAATTTTTCTTTTGTCTTTAAAAAGTGGTCGCAGAAATGTCATTCTTGAATATCTAGGATCTAAAATGCTTGAAATAGGGTAGTTCACTGTTGGTTTGGGATGCTATAACAAAATTCAAACTGAATGACTTTTAAGCAACAAAAATTTATTTTGCACAATTCTAGAAGCTGCAGAGTCCAAGATCAAAGTGCTAGTTAGCTGGTTTGATGTCTGCTGAATATGTTTCCTGGTTCATAGAAGGTTCCTTTTCTCTGTATCCTCCCAGGGTGCAAGGTTCAAGGCAGCTCTGAGGCCTCTGTTATAGGGACACTAATCCCATTTGTGAAAGATTTCCCCTCATGACCTAATCACTCAATAAATTCACATCTCTCATCGCCATCACATTGGTGAATTGGGGTCAGTGCGGCCCCATTTAGACCAAAATACCTTCCTTTTTCTTTCATTTTTCTTTAGCATATTCATGGTCCTGGTTTGTTTTGGTAATTGTCTTAGGTACTCATCTTGTTGATGAAACAAAATGTCTGACACCCAAAGTTAGAAGGGGAAAGGTTTATTTAGCTCACAGTTTGTAGAGGTTTTAGTCTGTAATCAGCTGGCACCAAAGCAGAGAGATATCATGGAGGAGAAATAGTTCATGGTAGACAGAAGGCAACAAAAGTAGCAAGCCACACAACAGCCCTCTTTCCGTCCAGGCTCTATGCCTTTAGAGCAGGCAGCACTCATACCCAAGGTGTGCTTTACCATTATCCACAGCCAGAACTGTGGAAAACCAACTGGTGAACTAATTTAGTAATCACACCTTCTTGATCTCAGCATCACACCTTTAATCCCAGCAGCACACTTAATCCCAGGTTCACACTTTAGATCCAGCCACCTCTGAAAAGCCTCACCTATGCCCACAAGAATCTTTGGGGGATATCTAGACACAAGCCATAACAGTGGTGTACTCTCGATTCAGGTTTCCTCAGACCCACGGGCCTTGTGTGAGCTTTTACCAGGCAAAGTGGCACAGGACTCAGGATGAGAAGGTGGCCTGCATTTAGATCCCAACAAGTGGGACAAATGACACAATCTTAGTTGTCAAATCCTTAAACTGGGAAACATGTGCCCCAGCCTCACAGGATAGCATAAGAATCTTTTAAAATAAGACATGCAAGAAATGGTTGACTGGAAAATTGATTGTGGTTTAGGACTAGTCTACAGAGAAATATCACTGGCCTTTGTTATGGGGACATTATAAGGCGTCCAGTCTAAATGTGTCATTTCCCAAGAAGTCACTGAGACCTAAAGAGGTTGTGCTTGTCTCAAGATACATTTCTGTGTGTGGCAAAATGAAGACAAGAAACCAGACTTTTTAACTTCTAGAGTTTTTCCACTATGGCAGATAGATTTTCCATATGTTGCCAGCTCAGCCACATTTGAGTTATTCCCAGTCCCAGTGATGCAGGTATTTGTTGTTCATCAGAAACATTTTTTTACAAAAATTTTTTAAAAAATGCTTTTTTCGCCGGGCGTGGTGGCTCACGCCTATCAGCCCAGCACTCAGGAGGCAGAGACAGGAGGATTGCTGAGTTCGAGACTTGCCTGGGCTACATAGTGAGCTCAGGGCCAGCCTGAACTACAAAGCAAGACCCTGTCTCAAAAAAAACAAAAACAAAAAAAAATGCTTTTTTCATATGCTATTTTATAGTTCATTTATTTACCTCAATTTAAAAAAAAGCGTGTATTGATTTCCTATTGCTCATATGACAAACTAACCCAGTGGCTAAAACAATACAATTTTATTGTGTTTTAGATCTGGAAGTCAGAAGCCTAAAATCGAGAGGCAGCAAGTCCTTCCCACTGGAGGGTCTGGTGGAGAGAGCACCCGTTGCTGTCTCTGTCTTTTGAGACTGCTTAGCATTTCTCAGCTGACAGCCTGGATTCGTACCTCCTTTTATTGTCTCATCTTGTCTTGTCACTTCTTCTTTGGAGTCAACATCTCACCATGTGGTTCAGGCTGGTCTTGAGCTCACCCACTGTGTAGCCCAGGCTGGCCTCAAACTTGGAGCAACCCTCATGCCTCAGCCTCCTGAGTTCTAGGAGTACAGGCATGCATCACTGTCCCTGGATCATACCTCCTTTTCTTCACCATGTGGCCTAATGCTGATCTCTTGTCTCCTGTTTAAAGAATCTTTGTAGTTAAATTGGCCCTACCTGGATGATCCAGGATAATTTCCCATTTTCCGGGACATAAATTTAATCAGATTAGTAAAGTCTCTTTTGCTATATAAAGCAGCATTCAGTAGTTCTGGGGATTAAGACATGGGCATATTTTGAGCTATTGTTCTCCCTGCCACATACACCCCCCCTTATAACCTAGATTCTCTGAATTCTCTCTTTTTACTGATAGTTCTGAATTTTCCCAAATTTAATCACATTTTTAGTCTATTCATGTACATTTTTCTAGCCAGACACTCTGCTCTTCTGTTGCCTTTTACAGTAGACCTAGAAATGGAAGATACCTGATACTATGCATTACGATTGTTCAAACTTCTAATTATCCCAGCACTCATGTGAAGGATTGCAGTCTTTGGGGAATGGCTATCTGAGAGCATTCTGTCTTCCCATGTTTCATTTTCTGCCTCTGAATAGGAACTTCCCAGGAAAATGTTAAATAACTTTTGGAATTCGAAAAAGTCATCTTCACACTGTAACATGTTTGATTTTGGCATTTGGATTAGGAAGAGGTTTATTTTCTCAGCTTTGGATATTGGTCATATTTGAATTATCAGCAGAAATCTCTTTGGTGAATTCATTTAATAAGGTTCCTTCATCTAAACCTAATTCTTCATCTGGGCCCCCACACTTTTAGGGGCTGCACTCGAGGCCTTCAGGCCCTGCTCTGTGGATCTGTGGAGTCTTATGATTGCTTTTCTGGAAAGACTGGATCATAACTTTCATAAGATTTTCAAACAGTCCATGACCCAGGCAAGGTTAATAACTGAGTTAATGACAGGTGGATTGTTTCTATTTTCCCCTTAGGTAAAAGGCCCTTGGAAATGTGCTGTCTGCATTTTTTTTTTAAATATGTGATCTTTTTTTAGCAGCAACTCAGCCTCCCCCATTCATATTGAAATAGACCTCCCACTGAAGCCGATCTTCTTTTGCTGTCATTGATAAAAGGGTTATTCTGTTTCTGCTGGTATATTGTGAAATATCTTTAGAACAAGATATAGCAAACCTTTGTTAAATATAACCTGGATCCTGGATAGGCAATATATAATTTGTTTTTTAGACAAGAATTGCAAATAAAAACCATTGTTTTTTTCCCCCTGTACTATATTCCCACAAACACCAGACGTTTTATTTGCAATTTTTTTCTTTAAGTACACATTTCTGTGGAACTGAAGAAAAGATTTCTGCTGGTGTTTTGCTACTTCCTTCTCACCTCTGATCACTATTTACCTTTCCTTCTAATCTCTTCCTTTCATGAAGAATGCATGATGGTTTTCTTCTTTCTCATTAACTTTGTTTTCCCTTTGCCTTAACCTTGACTAATGGGAAATCGAAAGAAATGAGGACTAACTTTTGGGATTTTCTGTTTCCTTGCACTGCTAGATCTGAGGCTTATGAATACTAAAGAAACATTATAGAAAACAAGAGGGAAAAAAAATCAAGAAAATCCAAAGATTTGCTAATTTAGTTACTCCATACAATTTAAAGCTTAGCAAAATAAATGAACAAAGAAGAGTATTTATGCTTTTTTAATCAAAAAGGTTTTTAGAAACAGGTATAATTTGGAATTAGGCTCAGATGACCAGAGAGGGAAATGCATCAAGGTGCAGTGATTTGGCAAACCAGCTTTGGAACACCAGGCAAAAAGGGAGCCTAGAATGGAATCTCCTTACTTGTCCCAACCCTTCCCTGACACTGTGTGTGTGTGTGTGTGTGTGTGTGTGTGTGTGTAAGACTGATATTTTTGACAAAATTGGCTTACGTTCATTTTTATTTAGAAAAAAGAATTTAAGTCTCATTTGGTGCAACTTATCCATTTTGTTAACAAGACAAATAGTGAGGTGGAATGGATCACCTATGTGTTCATTATCTGGGTATGATATAAATTGTGCTGGAATATTACTCAGTTATGAAAAGGAAGGGACCACTGATACAAGCAACAACATGACTGAAATTCATAAACATTATCTAGAAAGCACAGATCCCCAAACAGTGTATACCACATTAATGTACTCATATGAAGTCTAAGAATAAGTCAAATTAACCATCAGTAATAGAAATCAGAGGGGTGAGAACCAGGGTTGACTACAGAGAAACACGTGGGAACATTTTGGAAGAGGTTATGTTCTATAAGTTGATTCAAGTGGTCACATACTATGTACATTTCTTCTCAGTTCATCAAACTATACTTGTAAAAGTGTTTTTATTGTATATAAATTACACCTCAGGGAAGACAATTAAAAAGAGAGATGTGACAATGAAAAACTAAGATGTTGAATAGCAAAGGATAGCTTGTATAAAGCATAAGTATTTTTACCATACTATTCAACTTGCTCTGGTTTCATTTTCTCTCTTAGAACTGTGGTCCTTCTGTTATCACCCCTTGCAACTTGTCTGAGCACACAGATACACCACATGCCAGTGTACCACTGTGCAAGAAATTGAACAGTGCATCCGTTCACATTTCCACAGGCAAGTTACTGCTGTGTCTCCAGATATTTTGCCAACTTTCGCAGCAACCATGGGAATCACTTAAAGCTTCAGTTATTAATTCTTCTGTAGTTACCAAAATTTTACTAGCATAACTATATATGCAAATAAGATAATATTCGAGACATGCCAAGTGTCTTTCTGTTCTCCAAGAGGAAGTTTAGAGGATTTGTAGATGAGTAGGTTGAATTTATGGACATATTCTCTGCTAAAGAGTCTAAAAATAAAAACTTTGGTACCACAGGCAGTGTTCTGAGTCACATTTTAGATCCTGTAAGCCTGTAGCTTAGAAAAATGCTATTCAGAAAACTTTAAACATCACATAAAAATACCTGCATTTTGCCAATTCACCTGGCAGCTTCATTCTTGTGAGTTTTCTTTTGGAGATGTCTGGGGCTGGGGTTGAAGGCCTTCAGCTCCAGACAGAAGATGAAAGCAGGGTTGCCTCTCAGAGTCAACAGCTCCTGCCCCAAGAGCCTCCTCTTGTTTTGTACTAGAGGAGCTCATAAACCCTGAGGCTTTAACTGAATAAAAATTAGTTACTATATCCATTCAGGTTTTCCTTTGCTCAGTGAAAATGAAATAGAGCCAACATTCTTCTTTGTTGTTGTATTGGGTGGTACATTACTTTTACAGGGGCATTGATTAGCTCATGCATAGAAAATGTATGAGTACTTTCCATGCCAAGGATTGTATTTTGTTAGGTGACAGGACACAAAGACAAAAAAGGATAGGGTCTGTTTTCTAGGAGCTCATGGTTCAGTGAAGAGACAGACATGCAAACAAATAGCTTTAGTGTATAGTATAACCACTAGGATAAAGTGTGTGGACAAGCAGCTTGGTGGCCTTCAGCCTGGGAATGTTCGAAAGCTCTGGAGAGGTGGCTTCCCTTAGAGCTACAGCCTGAGCCATGGCCCCTCTGATGTATCTACAGTGAAGCTTTGGTAGCTGCTTCAGAGTCTCACAAGCAAGGCTGAGGCTATACAGTAGTGCCCATGGATTGCTGCTGCTAGAAGGTTAAACAAAAGATTAGGTAGTTACAGGAACAGAGTGTTCAGCACAGAGAACCTGAGACTTCCTCTTGTAGGTCAGTAACTTTCAACCTTTCAGTCATCTGGAAAACTTTTTAAAATATCCCTAGATCCCAGGTCTGTTGGATCTTGGGAAGAGGACCAGGACATGTATTTTTCCTTAAAATGCCCATAGGTGATTGTTATGTACAGCCAGATTCCCCGCTGTTGTAGGTAATGAACGTTCACTAGAGAAATCTGAGCAAGCCCATGACATGACTGGACATATTCAAACTGAAAACTGGGAAGCTTTTTACAAAATGGCATCTATATCAGCACCACTTCTGTGGGTACAAAGAGGTTACTTTGGTTTGCCCAGTTCAGAATGCTGGCGGTAGTGGGGTAATTGTTCTAGACCCAAAGAAATGCTGGGTTCCAGTTACCCAAGCATACCAAGCCCATTCTAGGTATGTGCCTGAGTCTGCATCACACCACTACAAAACTGAAGCATGGCAGCTTTCACCCTCTAGCTATTTAAGAACCATTTGAATGAAGTGGAATAAGCTCTTTCTAACTTCAAGTATGCCACCCTCCTTTAAAAGTGATCATTGGAAAGGAAAACAACTATTCTAGGCCTCCTTTTCCATGTGATGGATATACATAAAACAATGACTATGGACAACATACATCATACTAGAGAACTCTCTGAACTTGGTGACCAACATTTCATTGTGAAGGGAGAAGCCTGCTGAAACATCATTGTAGCCAAACCCACCTTGGTGCCAGTAGTGCTGCCCACTGCAAACAGTAACAGAAAAGCGGGAAATGTTCCATCTGAATAGGAACTGCTAAATTTAGCATTTTCATCCTCGAACAGCCTAGACAAAGCTTTTGAGGGAAGAATTTCCTCCACTGTGTGCCATGGGAGGAAAGCCATCCTTGCACAATCCTGTGAAACTTTTCAGCACCTCTTGCTGCAACACAGCTTTGCCCACTAGGAAGGAAGGAAGGAAGGCAGATTGTGCTGCTAAGTGTGAGGACCAGCAGAGAAGTCAGAGACGCTGTATCAGGTCTGTGGGTATTTGGGCTGGAATGGGGATATTGCTTCTGTTCTTGAAAAGATTTCTGGCCATGTATCACTGCGTGTAGGAATATTCCCTGGCATTCCCAGCCTTGGAAGGCAAATCACCAGGTCAAATGAAGTAGCCCACAGCAGCCCAGAAGCTCATTACCCTCTATTTGCACATGTTTCTGTGGTTTATGTGAGAAGAACTCACTGAGGGGAATCTGTTTTCAGAGCTGTCCGTCAGAGTGTACTGGCACCAGATACTTTCTGTCACCTGGGGGCTCCTTATAATCCCCACTGTGGTTGTGCAACATGATATTTAAAATATCTGACTTTATGGTCATGCCATTCAGTGATCTTTACTAATGTCTTTTGAATGTTAAGTATATGGATAGTTCCACTGAACTGTTACTAAAATGAACTGCTGTGCATTCTCCCTCGTCTCCCTGATGTATGTGCACATAAAAATAGATTAAGAAGACAATTGTAACTGGAAAGAAAACATAGCAGGCCCCCGAGCTAGGCCATGGTGATTCCATGATAGAACCATGAGCAGCTGCAGGTTTCCATATGCTGGGGAAGTGAGGCACCCTGGACATCATGCCACTTGCTGACTGTAATGAGATTGGGGAGCTACTCATTTGGGCCTCAGAATAGCTAATTAAGTTAGAGATAATTAACATCAAACCATTTAGAAATGAAATTGGCTGCCTCAGGAAGTAAAAGTTGTTTATCAGAGAATAAACTCAATGTTATACTAGGTGGACAGGCCTTGAGGAAATGTTTACTAAATAAATGTCACTATGACAATATTGGGAAGAAGCTGAACTGGATAACTGTAGCTCTTAGAGTTAGAAGCTCTTTGAAGAAATGCATGTTCAGTATCACAGTACTAGGGAAGTAGCCACTTCGTAAAAACAAGTCTCAACTTTGCAAAATCAAGTGTAAAGGTAGATGGGGAGCCAGGGGTATAGCTCAGTGGTAGAGCACATGCTTACCATGCACACGGCCCTTGATTTAATTCCAAGCATTTAAAAAAGAAAAAAAAAGTGTATTAGAAGGATATGTTGTTACTCTATCATTCCTTTTTTTACCTTCATTTTAGTTTTTAAGTAATTAAATATATAATTTTGAATATATACTTTTCTTACAAATGTTGACAATTAGAAAATAATGAGGCAGAAGGAAAACCCTTTAACTTACCATCCAAATATAACCTCTTTTATAAGTGATTTGATTTCTTCATCTGTAAAATGATGAATGTATTTGGATTTTTTTCTTTAAAAAATTAAAAATTAATTAAATCTAATAAAAAAACTCTACCCCAACTATAGATGCCTCTCATTTCTTTGGGTATTCCCTCATTTTTACATAGCTTTTTAATATTTTTATGTTTAATATTTCTCTCTTAAGCATAAATATTTTTAGAGGCAGTATTATTCATACTATGAAATAATATATTGTGATCTTAATTTGCTTAACATTTTTTCTATCATTGAACATTGAGATTGTATATATACTTTTTTTAAATTGAATTCTTTCTTGGTACAATTTATATACATCTCAAAATCACATATAACATTGGGAAATTTGTACCAGTATATGCCACAAGTTAATTCTCATTTTTACCCATATCCCTACCCACTCCCCCCTCCTCCCCCCTTTATACATGCTCTTTTATTTTCTTTCTGTATCATATTTATTCCTTCCCCTCATCACATTCCCACACCAAGTTTCCTAT
>PVIC010034209.1:0-19686 GCA_004025085.1 Thryonomys swinderianus
AAAAAAAAAAAATTTAGCAATAGGCACATGGGTGTAATTTCTAGGCTCTATTCCATTCCACTGGTCTATATGTCATTGTTATGACAATGGTAGGCTGTTTTGTTATTTTGAATTTAGGTAGTATAAGGGCTTCAGCTTTATTCTTTTGCTCAAGATGGCTTTGCCTCAGCAATACTGTGTTTCATGCAAATTTTAGGTTTGTTGCTAGTTCTGTGAAGACTGCCACTAATATTCTTATAGGAGTTATATTGATTGTTGATTTAATTTTTAGAAAAGCAAATATTACTTATATAATGTGAATGAAATGATATATATTTACATATATACATACATTAACTTATATCTATATATGTAAAAGTCTATTAAATGCTATGAATATGGGATGATAGACAAAATGTTTGCAAGCAAGAGAGGAAGGGAAAAGCAATTTATATAAAAGGTACAGTGTAAAACAGATGCCACTTAGAAAAGCAGAAAGTTACATGGGATAAAACAAGAAATCTGATTTGATTGGACCATAGGGAAAGGGTGAGAATGTACAAGATTCTACATATAGCTACAACTAGATTGTGAAGGACTTCACTGACAATTTAGATTTTATTCAGTAAGCACTAAGGAGCTGTGGTTGAGTGTAAAATGACATTAGGAAAATCTATTGGAAGAAGAGTCTGGTGTTGATGTTCTGGACAGAATGGCTTAGAGGGCTATAGATAATGATTAGTATACAGACGAAGTGTGAAGTGGGCTGTGATGGTGGAAGTAGGGATACACTGAATATTACAATAAATAAAGATGGTGTGGAAAATTTGAGAAGTAATGCATCTATGAACACAAATCACACTGAAACACTGTTCTGTTATTTTTGTAATAGGAAATTGGCTGTCAGAAATAATTAAGAACAGTATATATCACGTGCACTTATTGCCTAACTCTTGTCTACAATAGTCTAGTAAGAAGTGGAAGGATGAGTGGTACCTTCCTTGGATAAAGAAAGAGGAGAATGGTTTAATAAGTTGCCTACTCTTTTGTTGCTTATTGTCAGCCTAAAAATTTGACCAGTCTGCCCTTTGACCTGGGCTTCAACCTATAAGAAGTCTAAACAACTTTCAGGGCTTTTACCAATGATAATCTGAACCAACCGAGTATAATCAGATCTAAACCAACTGGGTATAATCAGACCTAAACAACAACAGTAAAATAAACAGGATATGCTGTTATTATTAATAACTCACTATTCACTTTTTAATGTAGGAACTCATTCCAAATATTAAGCAAAAATCTACTTATGTGCTTTACATATTGAAATTCTAGCAGTAAAATTTTACAGTTACTCACAGGGACTGTATGTTGTTAATTTTATGGTCAAATAATTTTAAATTAACTTCTAAAAACATTTGGAAAACATCTTAAAGCAGTGCCAAAATTTTACTTTGTGATATTGCTTTAATAATTTTTTCTGGTAGATGAGAAAATATATGTTTACTTTAGTAAACTATTACTAGAGAAAGAAGCATTTAAGATTTGAGTGGGAGCCAGGCGTGGTGGCTCACGCCTGTAATCCCAGCACTTGGGAGGCAGAGACAGGAGGATTGCTGAGTTCGAGGCTTGCCTAGACTACACAGTGAGCTCAGAGCCAGCCTGAACTACAAAGCGAGACCCTGTCTCAAAAAAAAAAATAAATAAATAAAAAATAAATTAAAAAAAAAGATTTGAGTGGGAACATCACTATTTGTAGTATGTGAGACTATCTGCAATATCTAAGAACTGTCCTAAAAAATTGCTTATCAACATACCTAAGTGGAAAGTGAATGGCTATTTGGTGTTGCAAATTTACAGTGTAATTACCATGGAAGTAATTAGTAGCTAACAGTACTAAAAATATTGTTCCCACAACATAATGTGAAAATTTAAAACTTGTTAACTAAAAATTTAATAACAAAACAGTCATAATAATTGAGCTATTGCTGGACTGACTAGAAATGAATTATTTGATGAACTGACATTTCTTGGCTTTGCCTAACTTTGATGTGAACATGTGGTTGGACATTTTGTGTCCCACTATGCTATTTAATATAACTGACTAGTATGCATGAAAGCCCAGGTTCAAATCCAGGCTGTAGCTGTAAGCCTGCCCTCCTGTGTCTTAGTACATTTATTTCCACCAACTGGGAAGAAAACGGACACAAAGAAATGCTTACCTTCTGAAATTATTTGAATTCTTTTCTCCTATTGTCACCCTGATTCTCCTCAAAGCCGTAGAATTAGCAATGAGATTATAGACAATCTGAGTTATTCAGAATCCTAAATGATATGTCCTCTGACCTCCTTCCAGTTGCCTCTATTCTCAGAGCAAAAAGATCCATGTGTTAGGTCAGCATTAACTGGTTTGGGTCTGTGAGGCCAGTTGATTCTTAGATTCTTACGCAACAATAAACACAATTTTATCCAGAATAAACTCTGACTGACCTAAACTAATTTCTTGGAAAGTGTTCTAGGTATTTTCCAAAAAAGACTGGAGCATTATAGGAAGTTTGCCAGCTTGGCATTGTTTATCCAAAAAACCTGCCAAAAGTCTGGCCCCATTTGCCAGTGTCAATACTCTAGAGAGCAAACATGTTCTTGCGCAAAGGATCTTACGTAGCTAGAAATTAATCTTAATTAGTCACTCCTCATCCAGTAGTGGATGCTACACAAGAGAGCCCATGTTCTTTCAGAATCAATATATTTCCATCTGTAGTGACAATGAACTTAATTGCCTTTTTTCCCCCCCCACAAGAGAGCTAAGCTCTTGGAGCACTTACGTGAACAATGCTGAGGACCAGGCATGGCAGCACGAGGGGAGGCCCCATTCTTTTCACCATCTCTGTCCAAAACACTAGAATAGAAGATGTGTTCAAAAGACCTTTTACAAGTAGCCATGGTGGATTTCATTTCAATTATCCTGTCTACATGTTAGCAGCAATGACCACAGTAGAAGTCTACCTAAAACTTTCAGGCCTTCAGGAGCTTAATTAATCTAGAGAAGTTCTTAATTTCAGGACCTTATAATGTGAAGGGCTCTAGTTCAAAACAGACAGCAATGGGTAGGAGGAGAACAGTATACTATCAAGTTATGTCAAAATTTATCATGACATAATCATGTACAGCAGATGACTTCACAGGGTATTTTAAGGACAGTATTTTGACAGCACAATCAATTATTAACCAGTAGAATTGAATTCCTCACTTCTGATAGAATTGTGGGTAAATTCTTCTGACTGGGGGCAGCTGACTTATCACTGGGATAGGTTGGGGTTTGCTATATGTTTTAGAGTGAAAACCCTAAAGTTGTATGTGAATCTTGTCTGTACTGTTGTGAGGACAGGAATTTATCTGGCTCATCTACTTAGGAAAGACTACTTATAGCAATAGCCAGTGCTCAATCTGCCTTTCCATTAGGAATCACAGTAAAAACAGTCCATTTAGCTCTATAGCTCACATTCAAAATCCAATGACCACAAACAAGAATTATGGAAAAATAATTCCAATGACCAATACCTCATTTCCCTTTGGCTTGGCTCTCTATCCTTGAGGTCCAACTAATATGGGCAAATGTTCATATTTGTGATTGACTTAATGGGAATAAAAAAAGAAGAGGTCAGGCTGCTTTTGTCTGTCCAACAAACAGTTTCCTACTCTGCGTTTCCACATTCCATAATGTAATGGACGTGCCTAAGAGAGAAGAGAATGAAGAAAGTTGTCTGGAAAATCATACCCTCTGTCAAGCCAATACCACCTGAGAATTAACATAAGGACAGAGGTCAGGGAGAACCACAGGGTAAATAGTGAGCAGGATATCTCCTTAGTCATAAGGAACACAGCTCACAATGTCTTATATCTCTGTCTTCTCTGTCCCTTACATAACCTGACACTCCTTTCCCCATTGTTTGCTCTATTTTTGCAGCTTCTTCTAAAACTGATCACATTTTTCTTCTCAATTTTGTATCTTGTTATGGGTCATTTTTCTAACACTAGAGATGCTAAAAGCTACAAACTGCCAGAAAGTGACTCATAAATATCATTAGTATTAAAAATTTAAAGCCTCATGCAATTTTGACAAAACACAAAACTGTTGTCAGGATGTTTGAACTCCTATGAAAATGAAAATTAATAATTTTAACATATAGCACAGTGAAGAAAGAAATGATAGACGTAGCCATTGTCTGCTGTAAGGCACCAATAACCAAATGTTTTTAGATCAGAATCTATTGTGAAATATTCTTCAAAGCAGAGAGCTGCACCTTTGCAAAGGGGCTTGTGGAATGTGTCCAAGGAACTCGGAGGTGCATTTCCTTTTTCATTTTTTGGGGGGACAGGGTCTCGCTTTGTAGTTCGGGCTGGCCCTGAGCTCACTATGTAGCCCAGGCAAGCCTCGAACTCAGCAATCCTCCTGCCTCTGCCTCCCGAGTGCTGGGATTACAGGCGTGAGCTACCACGCCCGGCACTGTCCTATGTGGTATTGATGGATGGTGGGCGTGAGTCACCACGCCCAGCATTCTATGTGGTTACTGGCATCGAACTCAGGGTCTTGGGCTTGCCAGGCAGGCGCCGGAACCACTGAGCTAAATCTCTGGCCCGAGGTGCATTTCCTTTTTGAGCCCTGACTCTCGCACTAGAGATGCAGTCGTGCAGATTTGCATCTTAGAAGAAGTTACGACAGCAACTGGCTGACAGGGAGTGAGCCACGGTGACTGTGGTCACGTTGTGGTGTGGAGGAGCTGGGAGAGGAAAGTGCTGATTCAGTCCCGTTACCATGACCTTGTGGGTTTTCATGGCCCTTAATTCCAGAAGCAGAAGCTGGACTTAAGAGTCCACAGCTAAGGCGGTTGCCTGGGCAGTTGGGTAATAACAGAGTTGAGCTCCAAGGAAGGCTGGCAAGGTGCCTTTTTAGGAAATTTCAATAACCAAACACATGTACCATTTTCTTCCTCTCTGTTTATAGAGTAATTTTAAATAATAATATAATAACATTCAGTGTTTCTTCTGTTTCAGGCACTGGCTTAAGTAAGTTTACATGTATTATTTCACTTATTTAAATAACCTTATGAGATGGCTACTATTATAATTATCTGTTTGTAGAACAAAAACTTATGTTCACACAGGACTAATAACTTTCCCAAAGTCACATAGTCAGTAAGTAGTAAATTCAGGATGTCTGACTCCTCAGCGCGGTGTTAAATGACAGCTGGAACTATTCCTGTCTTGCATTACCACTTTGATCTTGCTCTTCCTTCCAAAGTGTTTATACTATTTCTTGTAGTTTTCTCCTCTTTTGCAAATTACTAAGCAGCATTACAATTTTTTGAAGGTTGTATCTCACTTGGGAAAGTCAGGTAAGTCACTCAAACACCTTGCACTTTAAGTGGAGTGACCCATTTCCCGTGGGAGCACATTAAGTGTAAGCTCTTTCACTAGATGAGGCGAATCTGCAATAGGTGTAATAAATCCAAGTTACCCAATAACCAACCGGTGAGTCAGGCAGTAATTACTATAAAGAAATGTGATGTTATAATGATGGCAACAATCATGGAAAGGTCCAAAACTACCTTCTAAGTTATTAATCTTGTGTGTGTGTGTGTGTGTGTGTGTGTGTCTGGTTCGAGCAGTATGGTAGATTGAGCAAATTCACATGCAATCTTTTCATAAGGCAATTTAGACTGAATTTCTACCCAAATGTATAGGTTTAAATCCTAGCAGACCTCACAAAAGAGTTTATCTTGTGCTAGAAATGACGGTGAACCCACCGTTAGGGCTCCAAGCAGCAAGTGTATGATCAATGAACTGCTACTGGTATTGACGCAGAGACTCTAGTTCTGTCTTATGGCTCCACCATCTTCACTAGGTGGTTTCTGAGATCACCATGTGTATCTGTCAATACTCACAAGAGTAATAAATTTAATGCAAGACACATAAATATGTAAAGATTTACAAGGTAGGCTGACAGCGGCCACTTGGGAGTGTCAGGTGTGGAAGCTCTATCTGTGCACCGGAGAGCAGAAGGATCCAGTCCACGGTGGAAGGCCTGGGCTCCCTGTAGTGTCCTGCATGAGTCTATGTCAGGAGGCTGAAGGGTCTGCACTAAAGGCCAGGAGGTGATGGCCGAGGTGAAGGTGAAGAGCGGAGCTGCTCCAAAGAAACAATACAAACCTTCCTCTTTTGTTTCCCTTTTATTCCACCCAGGCTACAAGCCTGTTGGTTGGTACCACTCACTCGTGTGCTTGCGTCTCAATAAATCCCTTTAACCACTCCGAGAACTATGCTGATGCAATTTAGTTAATTGTTTCTCACTTCAACTGGCACAGTCAGTTAACCATCATACTGTGCTTATTTCTAGAAGAGATTATAGGTGGTCTGTGGGAAGAGTTATAGGTCAGGGCTACATACGGCCTGCATCACTTCAGCCCCTACGCCAATGGAGACACATGACAGCAGCTGGGAAATGTAGCTGACCTGTGCTTCTCAGAAGAAAAGGGACTGGGCTCAGAAGTTAGCTATGAGTCCGTGTCATAGTAACTGACATAGCCATGCCTTCTAAGCATTCTTGATAAATGAGAATAGGAGAAAGGTGTATGAATGCTTTAAGTCTGAAGGGCTTCCATTTTTAGGAATAGCAGATGAGGAACTTCTGAGTAAAGCAATACAATAGTTAAATTTTCTGTCTGTGGCCACATTCTCTTTTAACCTTCCTGCCATCCATTTTGGATGTGCGCACTTTTCTTTCATGAGAGTAAAAGCACAAACAACAGCATTCTGCAATAGAAGAGAGCACTTTACTTTTCCGTTAATGAATTCCTATGTACCCAAGAAAGTTATCTTTTGTTCCAGATAGGTCTGTTTTCTTTTCATTCCTCAAAATCAGCACACATTTTCTGCTTTCTATAAAGACCCATGAATGTAAGTGAATCAGGAGGTTTAAATATCTGCACATGTTTTTAGAGGTAAAGGCTTTCAAGTGCCAGGACTGTCTACAAATTATGGACATATTCAATCAGATGAAAGTGTTAATTTGGTTTATGTATTTCTAAGCATTTCTTTAAAATATCTCACATTAGAATTTAGTTATTTTTACAGAGCTTAGAACTTTGATTTCTCTGTTTGCCCTAAACATTGGAAATTTATTGTCTGGAGATGAGATGTGAAATCCGAAGCTCAGAGCAAGAGACAAGAAAGAGTGTACACATTTAGTTCTAGGTACTCTTCCCTGCACAGAAGTGTTTGCGAGCTTTTCCCTTTCCGTGCTGTGGAATGCACTCAGGACACTGTGGCAGCCCCAGTCCTAGGCTCGCGGATTTCTACGTCCCTGGTCAGTTCTCTTTCTCAGTGTTGAGCTGTATCCTCTTCACTGGCACCTCAACAATGCTTTTTCCTCTGCAGGGAGCACTGGCTTTGTCTGTTAGCTCCTCTTCATCCTTCAGACATCCACCTAAACCTCCTAACACATCCTTAGGAAGGCCTTGCCTGAACTACAAATATATGCTGTGTTAGTGCTCTGAACATATTCTGTGTATTTCAGGGTGACAAGTGAGCATAACTGCAGTTAAATACAGAAGCCCCTCGACCTCTGAGAAGTGCAGTGTAAATTAAGAAGATCAGAAGTCAAAAATGGTTTTACTATACTCACCCTATCAGACAAAACAGCTTGGAAGCATAGTACCAAGTAGAGTATGGGTTGTTGACACTGGTACCACATGATTCAGTAGGAAGCTGTGACTCTGTGGCTACCCAGAAGTTTGACAGAGTACTAGATATTGCTGTCCTGGGAAAAGACAGAAAACGAAGTATGGCTTCTTACTGAATGTATGTAATTTCTGTACTAGTAAAAATTAAAAAAAAATGGGTCAGACTATGACAAATCAGGGACTGTCTATAATTACTTATGAATTTGGTTGCTCAAAATTTTGTTTTCCTCATGAGTGTGCAAGCTCTACAATGAGATAGGTCCTATTTCCCTTTTTTATCATGTTATTCCTGATTCTTAGCTTAGTCCCAATAAATTGAACACCAGTGGCTGTTAATTCAATGACTGAATATTGTGCATATTCGTAAGCAGTCTGAAAGCTTTACTTGTCTGCCTTTTGTGGATGTCTATGATTTTTTACCAAGTCTCTTTCACTGCTGGGGCCTAGGGGTAAGGATCCCTCCCTATCTTTACTAACTCAGCCCCACTTTAAGTCCTTAGGGCAAACAAGTATATCAGAAAGTATTGTTCTGGCCAGCCACATGGAGGAAGCTTAAAAATTGTGATACACAGGGCCGGAGAATTAGCTCAGTGGTTCTGGTGCCTGCCTCACAAGCACAAGGTCGTGAGTTCAATCCCAGTAACCACATACAGTGTTGGGTGAGTGACTCACTACCACCAGCAGTCAATACCACATGCCACAGTGCTGGGCGTGGTGGCTCATGCCTGTAATCCCAGCACTCGGGAGGCAGAGACAGTAGGACTGCTGAGTTTGAGGCTTGCCTGGGCTCCATAGTGAGCTGAGGGCCAGCTTGAACTACAAAGCAAGACCCTGTCTCAAAAAAAATAAATAAATAAAATTGTAATACATAAAGCTTTTTGATTATGTCTGGACTTAGAGTGGGAGAAAGATTGGGAAACTATAAATTCTATCAAAGAAGTCTGAGGTCCTGAGAGGGAGGTGGGCTCATGCCATCCTAAAACTATGCCTGGTCTATTTCTGAAGCATGTTTTCTTTGCAACCCTGGGAGTAGTGCTTTTGGGCTGTGCTTGAGGGTGAATCAGGTCTGAGTGAATGCACTGCACACTCATTCCCTTTTCTGGAATCCATTCAACCATCTGAGAAGACTTTGAGAACCCAAGGAAACAGGGATCTTTCATGATTATTTTACGATTCCATTTCTGTCCTCACCAGAGGGCTTACCGAGGATTTTCTCAAGGCCACAGCTGCAAGGGGTTTTCTCAGGTCAATGGAAAGACTGATCCATCGCTAAGAGAAAGACTAAATAAAACCATAAAGTCAACAGGGTTGTGTTTTTCACAGGGATCCTGGAATATATTTTGATCATGCAGGGCTACCAGACTGCAGTCAGTTCCATGTGCCACAGATTTGACTGAGGACTCTCCTACAACTAGAGAAGAGAAAAAGATCCCAAGAGAGGTGACTGTTTCTGTGACATCTCTGCTTTTGCTCTTAGTTTTCATTTAAAATTTCACTATTTAGCTTTTTCTGGAATTGACAAATGTGACTTTGATTTGTTGTTTCAATGATTTTTGGAGAAATGGGTACATAAACTGTATATGTTTTTTGCTAGTTCCTGAGAAGTGTTTGAAACTAATATTATAACGAAAAGGAGCCAGCAGCTCCCTCAGTAGTAGGAACCTTTCTTGTAGTCTCGTGGTTGGGGCTCTTGCCCAACCAGCCTTTCCTCATAAGTCCTAATTTTGTGTAAGAATTTACCCTGTGAGTCTTTGGCACCCATTAGGCCATTTTATCATAATTCTCTTCACAATTGCTTTTCACAGATAAATTCTTTTAAGCATGATTTGAATATCTCTAATCTGAAAATCTGCAATGCTCCAAATGCCAAAACATTTTCAAGTGCTGAGGCACTGCCACAAATGGGAAATTGCACAACTTGAAATTTTGTTTCATGTACAAAAAGTTACCGTATTTTATTGCCCTTAGGTTTTATATATACAAGTATATATGAATATGGACAATTTTTTTGTTTAGCCCTGAGTCCCCTTGTTCAAGACATATGATCATGTGTATGTACATATTTAAAATCCTCAAAATTAAAATCTGAAATTTTAAGTATTAAGTATTTTAGATAAGGGACACTGAGCCAGAAATTATTTCTCTTAAGTTGTCTAGGTCTAGGACTTAATAAAGTCTTTTCATAAATTGCATAGCAACTCTAAATCATGTATTTTGTCACAATAATTTGCCTGTTTCCTTACACCCAGGTTTATCTTCTTGCTTATGCTCTTGTCTCTTGTTGTAGATAATTCTGGAAGTGATTGTGTACACAAAATACCTACAATATCATGGCATATAATTTCTGAACCATCAGCAGATAAGTGATGTAAGAAGGTTAACATCCTAATTTAATTTTCACATCTTTATTATTGATGACTAGTTTTTGTAAGTCCTGCTTTATTAATACATGAATTTGATAATATAACCTGCTGGCTTGGATCTATTGTATATATTACCCATACAAATAATAAACCAAGAGAATAGAAATATGGATTTTTCAAGGAAGTTATTTCACAAAATTTTGTTCTCAATTCTTGACCATTGGCCCAAGAATTTACAGCAAGATTCTATCCAGAGACTGCTGCCTGATTTCTAATATTTATGCTTTGCTTCTTGGCCATTTCTTCAGCTTGATGTGTACTGCTCAGCGAAAGGTGTGTACTAGTCAGCGAAAGGCATAATTTTCAGCCTTGTCAGCAACCAGATTTGGTTATTTCTTTAAGTTTCAGCCAATGAGATGCAAGTGTAATGGTTAAATGGAGGGGTTTTTTTGGGGGGATACTCCTTAAAAGAGAATTTCCTTTTTGTGCTGCCTGATCTCCACATGTGAACAGGAGGCTCCTTGGGTTTTCAAAGGGCAAGGATCTTGGATTCCTAGTGACTGTGGAGCCACCTTATCAGTTCTGACTATTTTGTAATACTCTGTGTTTTAAAAAAGTGAGAGACATCTATCTTGTGTAAGCTATTGTCATTTTCAGGTTTATGTTATATGCAACTAATACTAAGCCAAATTTAACCAATTGTCTACCATACACTTTACATTGATCCAGGGATTCCTGGACAAGTATAAGTATTTTGAATCTATGACTTTAAAGATAAAATGGTAAAAGTGAAATTGGTGACTCTGATTTTAAGAGCTAAAGTAATTGCCAAAGTTCAAGGAAAAAAATTAACCTCAGAATCATCCTTCTTTTCTTTTTTGTCTTTTGGGTGAATTTAAGATGATTGAAATCACTACCCTAGAAAATTTTCCACAACTATCCAGTCGCAGTAATTTCAAAACTCTAACTTCTAAACTCACACCGTTCTGTTTCTCTTCCTAGTACACACAGAATGAACTTGTTTGTAAACTGTACACATTAAAGATTAGAGCACTTCTGCAAATAATACTTGGTTCCTGGGCTTGAGCTAAAGAAATAAATTATGGTTTGTGTGAATAATTGCTGGCCTCTAGTAAAGATGTTTGTTGAAATGAGAAATTAATTCAAGAAACAAAATACTCCAAGCGGCATTTGTTATAATCATGTCATCACAGTCCTTCATTGTTTTCCAGTGAGACACAAAATTTTTTTTAACTTTATTCTTAGTGGTAGTTTAAATAATGGATACTAAAGTCATGAGGATACCAGAGAAGAAAAGGCAGAGAGGACGGAGTCTATGCTATTTTTTCAAAATAAGTTAATAAGGTAAGAGTTATCTTGTTCTTTTGGTTGAGATTTTAGGATCATCTATATAAAGCATCATGTCATCAGCAAATAAGAAGTGTTTAGCTTGTTATTTTTCCTATCCTTATTCTTTATATCTTCCTTTTGTTTAATTGCTGTGGCTAATGTTTCCAATATATAATGAGCAGGCATGGTGAAAGTGGACATCCTTGTCTTGTTCCTGATCTCAGTGTGGAAGATTTCAGTTTTTGACCAGTAAGTGTGATGCTAGCTGTTGGTTTCTCATAAATACCTTTTATTAAGTTGAGGTAATGTCCATCTATTCCAATTTTCTATAGGGTTTTGATCATGAGTGGGTGTTGGATTTTGTCAAATGCTTTTCCAGCATATATTGAGATGACCATATGTTTTTTTTTTCCTTGAGTCTATTTATGTAGTGTATTATGTTTATTGACTTATGTATATTGAATCATCCTTGCATTCCTTTGATGAATCCAACTTGATTGGGGTAATGGGAAAAAATGAGAATTAATTTGTGTCATGTACTGGTACAAATTCCCAATGTTGACTGTGATCATGATGTGTGTATAAAATGTACCAATAAAATCAACTTAAAGAGTTACATTATTCTCTAAGTATGGTCTTCCACTTTAATATGCCAGACTCACATCTCCTTTTCTATTATACATAGTCCAAATTAGAAACACCCCACAAATCAGTGAATCTACTTAAACCAAAATGTAGAGCGCATAAGGAATATTTGACTCCCTCTAATGACAGCCATAGAAATACACTAATTATCCTGAACCCAGCTGTCCCCCTCATTTGAAGTATCCTGTTAGAGATGAGAAACCTGTAAAGAACTAATACAATATGGAAGGGGCTTTGGAATATTCCTATTTATGGAGTGAATTACATCTGTGAATTAAGAGCTGGTAGTTGCAAATTATTCACTACTCTTCCATTTCTCAGTACAACTGAAAGAGTTGTCAACACATTATCATCATGTCCCGGGACACTGATCTGCTTAGACCATTTTCAAATTATACTCATTCAACTCTATTTTCCTGTTATAGAGAGAAAGGAGCAAAGATAACTCAAATTAGAATGGAAACTAAGGTGTAACTAACCACTGATTACATGAGAGAACTTAACTGTGCTTAAGGAATAGTGGGACCTTCCCATAAAAGCCTTGGTCACTTCAGTCCGGTCACTCTCCATAGTTATCATTACTTGGGCTGTACACCATCATTGACTTCTACTCAGACTTGCTCTTTACTTCAACCTGGGATACAAGTTGTCCTATGTGTATATTTATTACAATTCCCTGAGGTCCTATTATAATCCTATGTTAGAGATAAATTAATTCAGAGAAGAGATTAAATACTGTGTCTAAGGTGACCATATCATGAGTGTTCTGTCTTATTCCCTGATTTGAACCACTGCGTGCATTGCCTCCCTGGTACTGTAAATGGAATAAGAAAAGCGTATCAAAGAAAATTCAAGTAAACTCCATCTCATCCTGCATGGGGCTTTCTTTTTTCAATCTGCATAGGTATAGTATCTAACTAGCAGTTGTCCCAGGTAATTATTCTAAAAGAAATATTAACAACCACTTGGGCTAAATACTCCACTTGAAAACTATGTAGTGAAAGCAAGTGTGGGTCATGTGTTGAGAATTATGTCATTCTCAGACTGGTACCTGCCTTGATCTCTCCTCTTACCCAACCAAGTTCATCTTTCAGAGGCCATGTAAGTATTAAGCGTTCTCGAGACATGTTCTCATCCTCTCCAAAGGCCACTGTGCAGACATGCCAATTGGATTCATCTGCTTTTTCTATGTGTCTCTGACACATTGCCCTCTAGTAACTCGAGGAAAACTTTTTCTCATCTTTCTCAAATTAAAAATAAAACCTCAGTGCTTTCAATAGCCTTACCTTTCTATTTTCATATGCTATTAAAATTCTATTCCTTTCCTGTGTAAAGGAAATAAAAAATTAGTTTATTTGTCTGATTAGCCCTAAGATATTACTCTCCTCATAGCCTGCTAGCCTCCAACTGACCTCGCAGAACCTTGCTTAAGTCCAATAACAGAAAATTAGAAATTCATCCATTTCCCTAGAAGTCTGGTTCAAATTACTTTCAGCCTCCTTCTCTTCCACTTCTTGTTCTTTGATGTGGTAAAGCAACATTGAACTTGGAATAAAAATAACTGTCTTTTAGTTCCAATGCAGTAATCTAGCAGCCCTAGTTGCAGGGGAAAATTATTTCCTTTTTCAGAGCCTAAGCTTCTCATCTTGAAAATAGGATGAAGGACAGCATTAACATCAGGTGAAATGATAAACCTCTTCTGTTTATCATAAATTCCATAATTTTGTCACAATATTAGACTATGGCTGTGGTAGGGGATACCCTGTCAGGACAAAACACATCTTCAATGTGAAAACAGTTTATAAGCTACTGTTAAGCACCGTACCAATGTCATCCTATGCAAACTCTACTTCTTTTTGGTGTGTGTGTGTGTGTGTGCGCGCGCGCGCGCGCCAGGGATTGAACTTGTGACTTTGTGGATGTGAGGTAGGCACTAGAACCACTGAGTTACATCCCCTGCTTCAAACTCTACTTCTTAGTTTCCTTGGTGCTTCAGTGTTATTGATGAGAGCTCCGGGACCCCTGCAGCCAGAGGAATGAAGTTGCAGGCCTTTAAAAGATCACTCCCATAATAGGTGCCCACCCTAAGTCTACTCTGAGGAGCAGGCAGGAAATCTCTCAGAAGTATTTGCAGATAGTGGTAACGGGGTGAGCTGGGCTGACATGGACACAAGAGCTTCTGTCTGGCTTCATTCTCAACCAGCCTAGCCCTGGCTCAGGTGCTGTTCTTTGAGTTCTACCTTGTTTCCCATGCCTCTGTGTGTGTGTGTGTGTGTGTGTGTGTGTGTGTGTGTAACCACCCCAGTCTGCCTTGCAGACAGTTTTTCTCTCATTGGCTTATTTTTAATGTATCAAGCAGTCTCTCTCTCTCTCTCTCTCTCTCTCTCTCTCTCTCTCTCTCTCTCTCTCTCCAGATTCCAGATTCTCCCAGAAAGATTATTATTTGGAAGAGAAAGCATAAGATTGGAACTTTGATTTACCCTGTCCCAAATCAGCAAACAAGAGAGAAAAATATTTTAGCAGGGGGCCAGAGACTTAGCTCAGTGGTTCCGGCACCTGCCTCGCAAGCGCAAGGTCCTGAGTTTGATCCCGGTGACCACATAGAATGCTGGGCGTGGTGACTCATGCCCACCAGCAATCAATACCACATACCACAGTGCCGGGCATGGTGGCTCACGCCTGTAATTCCAGCACTCGGGGGGCAGAGGCAGGCAGATTGCTGAGTTCGAGGCTTGCCAGGGCTATACAGTGAGCTCAGTGCCAGCCTGAACTACAAAGCGAGACCCTGTCTCAAAAAAATTTTTTTTTAGCGGCTATGTGTCTATAATTTACCATCTCCCAGATTCATAATCAATACCATTTTCTTCACTGCCAACACATTCTCTATAAATTTAGGCACTATGTGTTAAAAATCACTTCCAAAATATAACATTACACATTTTCTTTGTTTTTTTTTTTTCTGGGCCTGTTTATGGTGAAATAATCTGTATTAGCATGTTTTGGGACTACAGCCAAAAAAAAAAAAAGTCAGAATTTGAGAAACATCTTGTTATGAAATTCGTTATGTGTAAGTCCAGAGCATGTTAAGGAATTCTGTCCTCATCCTCCCAGCTTTTTGTGAAATAAACATTTAGCTTGCAGATGATGCTAGAAGAAGTGTCATTGCATTTCAGGTTTTTGCCATGAGGCAATCAGTATCTTTCCTCTTCTTGACTAAATCCAATACTTAGGAGCTGAGGTCACTCTTGAAACCCACACTGAGAGAAGTGACAAGTGCCATGGAAAGAAGGTTTTTGAAAAAATAAATATTTGAAAATATCTGCATATTGTATATTGGCGAAGAGGAATCTGGTGAGACATAAGGTCCATAAGAAACAGGAAGCATTCTGACTGTCAGGAAAACAGAGACCTCTCTAAATCTCCAAAATGAGACAGTAATCGCTGCACAGCCAAGCCGAGACCTCAGATTAGCTACCATATTTCCAAATGCTGACCACCTGTGCAAAAACCGGTCAGCCTGTTGTTGACAGGTGGCTATGGCTACACACGTGTGGTTGGGACCATGAGTTGTGGCACCAAGTCAGTAATGAGACCTGAATTCCTCTTTCCACAATACTACTGACCTTTAGCGATCGCACTGCAAAGTAGGAACCTTGGGACAAAGATTTGTAAAACATTGAAACAGCCAGGCCCTGTGGTGTTTCCTTCCCTCCTGCAGCCTCAAGAGTCTAGGTCAATACATGGTGATATCAGTGCCTGGGCCAGGGAGCAAGGTCCATGGCCCCCTGTATATTCTACTAGCAGTCAGGACTACCTGGATTCTTCATTCTCAGAGTCAGTGGGAAGGCAATGAACTCCCACATTGTTTACTGACCTTAAGAATTTCAACCTGATGTGTCTGGCAGCTTTGAGCACTCTTATGTAAGTAGGGTTACCCAGAAATGACTGCCAACATTCTGGGGATGTTTCGTGATCAAGGATATGAAGAATTCAATGGGAATGGCATTTGCCCCTAACATGCTTTTTTATAAACACATTTCAAGTCTGAAATTGACCTTGTATAATGTTGCCGCTTGGAAAGGTGCAACCTTGCTTGGCAATCCGAACAGGGTATGTCAATCCAAAGACTCACTTCAAACCCTCCAGGCGGCTCACAGACTAACGCTCTTGAGAAGAGTCACTCTGGGCTGCGGATGGAACATTCTTTACACAAGGGAAAAGCTGCACAGTAAACCACCTGCAGGCCTAGGAAGGCATCACAGGTGGACAAATTAGGTTGGAGAATTCACTCATTCGAGTATTGAGTATCAGACCCTTTGGGGGAAACCCCAGACATAGCTAAGAGCCCTTGGCTCAGAGCCTGATGCTCGGCTGCCTGGGAAATTTGATATTGGATTCTTCTAACAGAAAGATTTAGAATCCAGTATGCAGACACATCTCCAGACAGACAGAGATAAAGAGCAGGTTATGTATTTAGAAGGGCAGATTCATCCAGGAAGTCCTGACTAAAGGTTGTAACCCAAATGAGTGCAGACAGGTTGGCTAGCCCCCACTGCTGGAGGTGTTAGGGCTTCAGAGGAAAGCCTTGAAGGACAGACTGAAGGACCACCTCAGGAAACCTTGAGCAAGTAACTTAACCTGTGAATTACTTATGAGGGGGGTCGCAATCAGAACATCCACATGAGCTGACTGTGGAGACTAAATGAAGATTGTTAAATCCAGGTCTCAGTTGTAATAAAGCATTAAGAAAGGGAAGGCAAAATAACCTGAAGCTTAAATGAGTACACTTTTAAAAGCAACTCTTTAGAGCCGTATAAATTCAGGAACCAGAGACAGATCTATGCACAATGGACATTTGGTTCAAGTGGTACACAGACTAGGCTATTTAGTGGAACAACTGAATATTTAAATGAGAAAGATGTTGGATCTGCAACTTGAAGTCATAATGTAATTTTATTAGGATCGATTAAAGACATAAATATGAGACAAGATTTTAAAGCCTTTGTAAGAATCTTGCACAGTTCCTGACGCCAAGGTAGGGAGTGCAGTGGAGCTAGGGAAAGACACAGAGGAAACTTCCAGAAGGTAACTAGGCTCAATTTCCTGAGTTAACAGATGGCTCTGTGCACCTAACAATACTTTAATATGTATGTGTATGCTTTGTGTATGTTCTATATGCCTGATTTTTCTTTCCTTTTACCTCCTCTATAATCTCCTTTTCTCCTATATTCTCTTTTAGTATATCTCAATGGTCAGGTCATTTAGAGGACAAATACTACTTTTTAATGGAAAAAGATATAAATACTTTATATAATAGCACAAGTAGGCAAATTATGGACACAGTGGCATTGTTGTACACAGTTCATTGTTGGAAATCAGTTAGCCATGCACATACAAATACAAATGTTAGCTGTCTTTCCCTCTCTTTTAAATTTCATCTGATCTTTGTATTTTATTCTGCCCAGTCCTTCTGTCCAGCGATAGCCCCCAATCTTCTCTTGTTTGCCCTGACTACATCCTCTAAATCACTGCTTTTCTTTTCTTCAAGCCATTCTAGACATGTTGCATCTTCTTGTGGGATACATTTCTAGCTCCTCTTTGCTTTCTGATATACTTTTCAAATCTGATTCCTCTTTATTTCAAAGTTTTGCTTCATTCCAAGTTATTACTCAAGAATTTTGATGAAGGGACTATCTTCCCATTTTGTGCCCTTTTGTGTGAATCTACATTAAAGAAGATTAAAACTAGAGTTAACTGAAAAATTGGTGAAATCATAGGTCTTCATATTATCAATGTTAACCACAAAGTGCATATTTAATAAACACTTCAAAATAAGACAGATTAAAACATTCAGCATTAAGTTAAGCATTTAAATCAAGTTAATATTCAAACAGAAAGAGAGAGTATCAATTTAAACCTAATTTGAGTCTGCCTTTTACACATTGGTAATTGATGTTTTATTTGTATATTCTTATTTTAAACGGAGTTTTTTTAAAGTAGGAATGCTTATGTTATTATTCTAATCTCTTAGTTATTTCTTCCCTGTCTAGAAAAATCCTAGAGAGTTTTTCTGTCCCACCACACCCATACTCAGTTTGTAGGCAACATATCTAAAAGGAAATCTTCCACTCCTCAAGGATAGAAATCATCCAGCAATCTCCAAGCTTTCCATGTTGCCCCAGCATGTAATGTCCCAGGCACACCAGATGTAGAGAAATACTTCTAGCATCATTATTGAGCCTTTTCTTTTCTTTGATTCTGCCCCAACCTCAATGAACTGATTCTAGCTCCTCTAGGATGTTTTGTCAACCTATACTGGCCCCATATGTTCTATCAGAGGTTATAACTACCAGATTCATTTTTAAGTGTAGATGAAAAAGAGTTGGCTCTAAGGTGCTCAGATTCCTCTGCCTTGTGGCAGAAAAAGATCCGGTAGACAAGGTAGGAGGCAAACTCTGTGCATTCCCAGAGCATTCAGACACAGTGTGAGACTGGCTGGCAATAGAAACAAAATCAGAGAGAGTTTAAAAGTCAACCCAGTGAAGATCAGAATGGCTGTACCCACAGAGCACAGTATATTGACACCTTGCTGATTTTTCTAATCTTTTTTTTTTTTTTTTTTTTTTTTGAGGCAGGGTCTTGCTTTGTAGTTCAGGCTGGCTCTGAGCTCACTATGTAGCCCAGACAAGCCTCGAATTTAGCAATCCTCCTGTTTCTGCCTCCTGAGTGCTAGGATGACAGGCGTGAGCCACCACACCCAGCACTGTGGTATGTGGTGCTGATTGCTGGTTGATTGCTAGTGGGTGTGAGTCACCACGCCCAGCATTGTATGTGGTTACCAAGGATCGAACTCAGAACCTTGCGCTTGTGAGGCAGGCGCCGGAACCACTGAGCTAAATCTCCGGCCCTGATTTTTTCTAATCTTTATGGTTTGGCTGCTTTGTGTGTAGTTTGAAAAACCTGTCGGGGTAAGAACACTGCAAAGAATATTACAGGTAACAAAGTAATTCATTCTGTCACTTATTCATTCTGCATCCTCACTGTGCCTACTTTAAAGAAAGCATAAAAGAAGTGTAAATTGTGATCTAAGAAAACAAACAAAGAAAACATGAGAGAGAACATCCATAACTATCATAATCATTTAGGAGAGGAGGGAATTTGCTAGTTGTGATGATGCAATATGTCTCATAGAAAGAAAGTTTCTAAACTGCAGCTTAAAAGTAAGGATTACTAAGAGAAGAGGTGGGGAGACAGTAATGCCAACAGGAGCAAAAGTATTTTTTAAAAACCCAGAATACAGGGACCGGACCCAGCAGCTCCGGGCCCGCCGTGCCGTGCTTCCGGCGGACTGAGTGAGCAGCACGCGGACCCGGCTGCAGGGTGCAGTCCATTCCCAGTGGACTGAAGGCCGCCCAGCAGCACACTGTATCTCGGAGCTGTGCAGTGAGGAGTCAGACATAGAGGTAACTCATAAGCTCAAAGTATCCAGTATAGAATCTAACAAACCTTTTTTGTCTTATTTACTGTGTTTAATACTGATATTGGCATTTATTGTATTATGGTAACAAACATGATGTGATTGTTCTGCTCAAATACCTACCATGATGTGT
>PVIC010034210.1:0-19714 GCA_004025085.1 Thryonomys swinderianus
ACCATCCCACTTCATCCTTGCAGCCCATTTCACAGATGAGCAGCCTGAGGCCTGGCAAAAGAGTGGGACTCGCTCATGACCAAGCACCAGTGACAGTGGGAGGACTCAGTGTAGCTCCTGTGGAGAGACCAAATGTGTGCCGGTGCTGCTCACTGAGGCCCAGAGTCTACCCCGCTGAGCCTCGGTTTTTCTGCTGGCCACCAAAGGCCAACCTCAGTGACCTAGAAGGTCCCACTCTCCATCTGCCACTCACGGTGCTGTTCTGCAGCTCTGCATCTGGGCTCCTCCATGGGAAGGTGGAAGGTCCACATTCCAGGCACCAGGCCGGTGGGTGCTGGGTTCTGGTGCCTGAACCAGGTTCCTGTCCCATCAAACGTTCTGCCTCCTGGGCTCAGCACTGTCCTCAGGTCCCACGTTGTGTGTCTTGCAATCATCCTGTTTCCTCTCGGGTACACAGCGCAGTGCTGCCCTGCACTGCTCCAACCTGGCCCATCACCCTCCGAGGTCCTTTCGAGCTGCACTAGACCCTGAAGCCAGGTGGAAACAGCCTCCCCACTGGTCCCGCCTCCTAGATCCTCCCATCATGCATTGCAGCAGCCCATGAGACGGGCATTCTCTAGGATGGAGACTGCTCACTGGATACACAGCAAAAAATGTGCTGAATGAACCAGGCCAGCCCCAGGGACTCCTAGGGTTACAGAGAGGCACAGCCCAGGAGACTGTGCTCGCGTGTGACCGATGTGCTTACACATCACAACTGTGGGCGCACACAGGGGCAAGACACACATACAGCAGTGCATGCAGCACCCTGAACCTGGCAGGTCTATGCCTCTGACCTGCCTTGGATGACGTGCCTGGTGCCAGGCAATCCCTACTGCAGAAGCCCATGGCTGATCACCCTAGAAGCTGCCCGTAAGTGCTGGCCCCAAAATTAGACAGAGTGGTGCTGGTGAGGGCTGGCTATTCTTGGAGTGCCTGTCTTCCTCCTGCTTTTGGAATGTAACTTCATTTCGGGGGTTATAAGAAAATCTGGAGAACAGAGTGAAAGAGATGAGCGGGACCGTGTTTGCTGACTTGGTCTGGCCTGAGCGCTCCTTTCCTTTCTCACCTCTGTGCTGGAGCGAACCATCTGCATGAATTTCCTGCCAGCTTCGGGGCGACACACGTCTTTCTCCACCAAGCTCTTTCTCCACGCCACAGGGCAGGAACTTGAGCCCCGGGGACTCTGCTGTCCTCACTCGGTCTCACCCGTCCCCGGACCAACCTAGGTCCCACGGAGAAATGCCCCAGCCTGGGAGCAAGGGAAGGCAGGGCACACATGGCTGCGTCGTGAGATGCACTCGCCTCCACACCTTCCAGGGGGTGGCTCAGAAACTCGATGCTCCTCCGGCAAAACGGGTGGGTTCAGCTGGCCAAGAAGGGAGCTGCCCCGCAGGACACTGGTCACACACATCAATCTCTTCCATGGCCGCCGAGACACGGACGCAGGGACATGAGCCCTGCTGCCCGCCCAGTGATCTCCGCCCAGCTCCTCCTGCTCCAGCACTTGCCCCTCCCTGTCCCCCGCTCAGCAGACCCACCCTGCCCAGGCACCCTCACCATCCCGAGGGGCCCAGGCATGGCTTCCCAGAGGAGGGACGGACGAAGCTGACCAGCGCTGTGTAGGACAAAGGGACCAGAGCTGGAAAGGTCTGCAGGGAGCGCAGCCCCCGAAGTTCTTAGGATGGGGAGCGGATGCCATCACCCCAAGAATGTGGGCACCCTGCCCTCCATGCCCCACCACAGTGCCTGGGGGGCCACGGTATCTGTCACTTCCCCAGCGCTGGGTGCAGGTCACCAGCTTGTGCTCATGTGACAGTAGTGACAACAGGCCCCAATAAGCCTCAGGAGACCTAGGATTTGCTTTTTTTTTTTTTTTTTTTTTTGAGACAGGGTCTCACTTTGTAGTTCAGGCTACCCCTGAGCTCACTTTGCAGCCCAGGCAAGTCTCTAAATCAGCAATCCTCCTGCCTCTGACACTGTGGTATGTGACACTGATTGCTGGTGGGCATGAGTTACCACACCTGGTATTGTTGTATGTGGTTATCAGGGATTGAACTCAAGACCTTGAGCTTGCTAGGCAAGCACTGGAACCACTGAGCTAAATCTCTGGCCCAGGAGACCTGGTTTTGATGGCTGCTCTTTGGAGGAGAGTCTGGCTAGCGGTTATCCTACCAGGGATGCCTTAACACAGACAAAACCCCTAAAAAGTTCCTGGCCTCTTCCAAGCATCTCAGAGTCCCTTGGCCATGCCAGAGCTTCATAACCTGGTAATGCACAGTGTGACCTTAGATTAGTCACACACATTTTCCGGGCTGTGTCAAAATCGAGAAATAAACCAATACGGTAGCACACGCCTGTAATTCCAGCATCTTGAGAACATTTCCACATCATTCCCAGGAGACTCAGGGGGCTGAGGCAGGAGGATCACCAAGAGTTTGAGGCCAACCTGGGCTACATAGCGAGTTCAAGCCAGCCTGAACTATACAGTGAGATCCTGTCTCAAAATGCCAAAAGGGGCGGGCGTGGTGGCTCACGCCTGTCATCCCAGCACTCGGGAGGCAGAGACAGGAGGATTGCTGAGTTCGAGGCTTGCCTGGACTACATAGTGAGCTCAGGGTCAGCCTGAACTACAAAGCGAGACCCTGTCTCAAAAAAAATAAAATAAAATAAAATGCCAAAAGGACTGAAGCCTGACTTAGGCTATTCTAAAGATAGAATTAATAATGAGCATTCTAGATAGGGTCAAAGCACGCACCAGCCAGCACCAGAGCCCCAGACTCACAGGACCTCCCCACCTCTCCTGTCAGCCTGGGAAGGGGTCTCTTTTCCCCATGTCCCCAGATGGCTTCTGAACCCAGCACAGGGGCACACGTGAAAAGGCAGAGCTGTGCCCGCCCCTCTGTGAGAAGGAAGTATCTGTGGGGTGCTCTGGCAACTGTAGAGCACCACAGCTCGTGCAGTCCTTGGCCCCTCGGGCAGGCAAGTCGCCTCCCCTGCTGGGACTCAGTTTCCACATACAGGGCCGAGCGTCATTTCGGCACCGCTGCCCATGGTTGCTGAGATAGCAGTGTGAGATCACACTAGAAAAGTCTGCATTCATCCCGTTCTTGTCATACAGATGAGTTACGAGCACAGTCCCGGGCCATGGACGGTAAGGTGTCTCCCGGACACTTCACCTAAATAAGCCAATCTGTGTGCTTTCGGGAAATGGCCCTGCCCTCCCCCGCCGACAATCACCATCCAACCAACGTCTAAGAGCCCTTTATCGAGCGCTGTCTGGAAGCCAGGCAGAGCCAGGCCCCAGTGCGTGCCCGGCCCTTCCTGTCTCTGGCACACACCCCTCACAGACATGTTTCTTTTCCTGGGGTCCCACCACCATTCACCCACCACTATTCACCCCGTCCAAGTGCTGCACCCCCAGATAGCAGGAGAACCACCAGTCACAGGGCTCTTAATCCGGACCTGGCCCCAGGAAGAAGCAGGGCTGCGGTGCGTGATAAAAGCTAGGGGGGTTGTGGGAACAGCGTGGGGTGTGAACATCTGGTGGCCAGGAACAAAGGTGGAAAATAGGTGGGGGTAGGTCTCATGAGGAGGCAGCTTGGACTTCACAGATCTGAGCACTGGTTCTGAGTCTAAGGGTTTCAAAATCTCCAGAGCAGCTTTCTCTCTCTCTCTCTCTCTCTGTGTGTGTGTGTGTGTGTGTGTGTGTGTGTAAGGGGGGTACTGGGGTCTCACTAAGTTGCTAAATTGCCCAGGCTGGCCTCCAACTTGAAATACTCCTGCCTCAGCCTCCTACAGGGCTAGGCTCACAGGTATGGGCCACCACAAGTGGCTCAGAGTAGCGCTTTCAAAATCATGGGTTCCCAGCCCTGCTGTGGTAGGATGCTGACACAAAGGGGCTGAGGGAGTCTGGGGAGCATGAGTGTTTCCCACGCTGCCCTGCTGAGGCCCAGCAGGGCTTCCAGAAACAGTGGAAAGGAAGGTAGTCACTCAAGGGAGGACCAGAATGCTGGCAGGTGGCTATGTGAGGGGGCTCAAGGCTCTAAGAGCAGAACCCCCAGGAACCCACGGGGAGAGAAGGGGTGAGTCTAGGTGACCCAGGAGTCAGACAGGCAGCTCTGACAGGCGTGGGGGTCCTATAGTCCAACACAACCCTAGCACCATACTTCCTGGCTGTGTGCTCCCAATTCTAGGCATCCCCACACTGCCCAATGGGAATAAAAATAGCATCTATACTCAGGAAGTTACGAAATGCAGCTAGGCTAACGCACAGTCCCTGGCCCTCACCCAGCACATAGTAACTGCCCCACAAACACCAGCTTGTTACTACAGCTCCACTCCGAGGCAGAGGTAGGAAAGCACCCTGAAAGCCATCTCCAGGGCCTGCAGCCAGAGGCTCAGAGTGGTGAGGGACACCCCTTTCTCACTCAGACCCCGGACTCTTCCTTCTGGAAAGTTCCCAGGCAGCAGGAAGCGGGCCCCAAGGAGGTTTGTGCATCTGCATGGGCTGCCACCTCCCATCCGGCCCCTCACCCTCCTATCCCTGCGGATTTCCACTTTGGTGGGAACCAAAAAATTGAGCCAAATAAGAAATTCGGTATGAATGATTTCTATTTTTCCAATTTTATTTTTATACAAAAGATGACAATAAGGACATCAACAGGGGGAAATTTCCACTTCACACAGCACAGGAAAAGTATTTTAGAATTCTGTGAACTTTCTGAGTTATGGAAAATACCCACACAGGGGACATTGGGTATGTTAGGCCTGGAGTGGACGCATGTGCCCACTGAGGGCTGCGCACAGACAGGGCGACAGTAGAAAGGTGAGGTTCTGTCTGATCTGGGGTGCAAGGCTGGCACCGGTGGTGCAGGGGGTACAGGAAGCAGCTTCGGATGGGTGACAGAGTTCCAGGGGACAGCATAAAGGGTGGAAAGGATCAGATACTCAGAAAAGGGAAGAGCGGAAGCCCAGGACTGGAAGCCGAGGTTTGGGCCCTGTGGCGAGCACATCTCAGAGCTTGGTGCAGGCAAAGCACAGCGTCCACCTGGGCTACTCTGTGCAAACCCACGCTAAGGTCAAGGGCAGTGTGAGGGCTAGGGCATGGAGCCAGAGTGTCCCCTGCTCGTGTGTGCCGTAAAGCTGGCATGTGCCACCTCCCATTGGGAAACACCTATTAGGCATGGTGGGCAGTTTACACCACAGGAATCTGCCAGTATTGCTCACTGCGGATTTTATTTTCCCAGAGAGCCAGATGCTAGCATATCATGCCCCTGCCGGAGACACGATACAGGAATGTAGGCCCTGGTTATAGGGCCACAGTCAGGGGACAAGTCTGTGACAGGTAGTTGCAGGGGCAGGCTCTCAATGCGGTCAGTATATGCCTAAGGGAAACTACACCAAGCATGTGCGATACTAACTGTGCAGCATATCCATTTTAGAGACAAGGAAACTGAGGCACAGAACTCCAGAGTCACTGGTCCACAGTCACACACTATGAAGTAGCAAAGCCAGGAATGGAACTGGGTCACTAGACCTGAAATCTGTTTTTAATGACTCCTGCATTGTCCCTGGCAGCCAGCTGCGCACATAAAGGGTGCCCAGTATGATCTACCGTCGACCAGGGTTCTAAGCTCCTGAGACCAAGGCCTAAGTCCCCACTACCCAGCACAGCACCCTTCTCAGGAAGACGTTACGTTTCTGGCCCTGAATGAGAAGCTTCTAGAAGGACCTAGGTCTCACATGGAAGGCAGAGCTGTCCAGGGGAAGAGAGTAAATTATGGACAACTTCTGCAACTATGGGACACTTAGGGGCTTTGGTCTTGGGGAGCAGAGCAGTATACACCAAACATCTTGGCTGGGTGGGATCAAAGGTGGTGGGTCCCATAGGGTAAGGAGACTATAACAGAGACAACCGTGCCACCTGCTGCTGCTCCCACTTGTTTAACTTCTCCTGGCCTGGGTCCCCTCTGGTTCTTACCCGGCCTTCCCATGATTGCTACCACTGCCTGCCCCAGTGATTCTGGTCCAG
Organism: Thryonomys swinderianus; assembly: GCA_004025085.1. Taxonomy (NCBI): domain Eukaryota; kingdom Metazoa; phylum Chordata; class Mammalia; order Rodentia; family Thryonomyidae; genus Thryonomys; species Thryonomys swinderianus. Next base: position 6,074 of record PVIC010034210.1, read on the forward strand.
TCTCTCACGAGCATGGTATGTCCTTGATTTATAGGTAAATCTTGTAGAGGATTCTCCCCATTTGCCAGAGGTGGAAAATGAGGCTCAGAAGGCCGACTCCCTGCTGCTACATAGAAGGGCACCCACCAAGCACAGAGCAGCCTGCCCACATCGGGCGCCTGGGCTGACACTGCTCCCACAGCCAGCTGGCTGAGTCAGTCCTCTCCTCCCCACCTAGTCCCTGCTCCCTGCTGCGCTCAGGAGCCAGCGCCAGCTCCCTGGTGTGGACTGCCACCTCGCCTCCGCTGGCCCTGCTGCCCTTCAGCCTGGCTCCCTTCTCTGCTTCCCAGTGCCCTCACCATCTTCTCCCACAAGCAGTGGCCACTCCCACCGCCCAGTCCTTGCTCCTGCGTTCCCTCCCCAGTGCCCTTCCTGGGCTCTCTACCCAGCAGACTCTCCCACCCCTGCTTCCGGTGAGCTCTCTCTCCCCCTGGGGCTGAGAGTCCCTCTTTCAAACTTTCCCAGGACCCCTGCCTATCTCCTTAACCCTGGTGGCATCCATAACTCTGGTTGCCCGCTTAGGGAGGTGGGGTGTCTTGCTCTCCGGGCATCCTCATGCTTGGCCCAGAGCCTGGACCTTTAATAACAGCTTCTCGGGTTGACACAATAGTGCCCTCCACCACCACCCCTGGAGGTTCATCTGGACTGCTGTCCCAGGAATGCAGGGGGACCACCGGGGAGCCCCAACGGGGTAGCTTTCCTGCCCACACCCCTGTAGGTGTCATCTGACCTCGGCCAACAGGGTCGGCTGAGCTGCTCGCATCTCTTCTTACTGCGTCCCAGCTCAGGCGCCCCCCACCCCGTACGCCCACCACCAGCGCTCCCCTCCCCACCCCGGGTTCCAGAACTCACTATTTGCAGATATTTATAGCGCCCTTCCCCAGCCAGGATTCCTCCTCCACCCTGGGCAGTGCAGTGCAAAGAGCGGGAGGGCCCCCAGCAAAAGGTGGAGGACTCTCGGTGCCCGCCTCTGCCTGGTCCCCACGGGCAGCTACAGCCCCAGCCCCCGCACCCGCCCAGAACCCGAGCGCGCCTGGGCCTCGCCGCCGCCGCTGCAGCCCGGGGTCGGGGGTGGGGAAGGCGGGAGCTCAGGCCTCCCGCCCCCAGCCCAGCGCCGCGCCGGAGTCCGAGGTGGGGGGCGGCGCACAAAGCAGGGCTCGGGCCCCGCGCCTTGGGACGCCCCCCGCCCCGCCAGGGAGGGGGTCGGTGCCGCGGAGCTGCCCCGCGGGCCGGGTGCAGCCGGTGGGGGAGGGGGCGCCGAGGAGCTACTCCCCACATCCCGCCCCCGCCCCCAAGGCCGCGCGCTCCGGGAGGGGCGCTCGGAGCGGCGCGGGGGCTCCGCAGGCACGAGGCTGCGGGGCTGCGGGGCTGCGGCGCGGCCCTCGGACGCCAGGGTCAACTCACCCATCGCCCGCTGGATCTCAGCAGCGGCGGCGGCAGCAGCGGCGGCGGCGGCTCCGCGGTCCCCGGGGCCCCCGGCGGGGAGATGCTAGCGTCCGCCGCAGCCTCTCGCCCCATCCCGGGCTCCGGCGGTGGCGGCGGCGGCGGGCGCCGGGCATCGCAGGCGATGCGGCCCCAGCCCGGCCCCGATCCCCGCCCCCCACCCCACCTCCACCCGTCCCGCGGGCCCGGCGCGGCCACTCGGCTGCACCCCGGGGCGGCGGCGGGGGCGCAGCGAGCGGGCGGCGGGGGGCGCGGCGGCGAGGCCGAGCGCTGCTCGCGGAGGCGCCCGCTCCCGCCGGCCCCGGCGGCTCCGGCCCCCGCCCCGCCCCCGCGCAGCCCCCTCCTTCCCCCGCCAGCGGGCTCCGCACGCCGCGCCGGGCCGGGCCGGGCCGGGGGCACCTGGGACCGCAGGCTCGGGCCGCCGCGCGCCGCGCCTCCCCGTGTGCCGGAGCCGATGTGAGTGCGCGCGCCCTGCCTGTGACCGAGCGTGCGCCGGCCCACGGCCCGGGCGTCCTGTGCCGGGTGTGTGCGGGGGCGGGGCGGGCCGGGCCGCGTGCGTGTCGGGGTGCGTGCGGGGCTGTGTGGCCGGCGGCGTCTGCTCTCCGGGGCGTGCCCGGTCTGCGTGAGCCGCAGCGTGTACCGAGCTTCCCAGGTGTGCGAGGACGTGCACGTCTGTGTCGGGGTGTGCACCTGGACCAAGGGTCGTGCACACCCCGAGGTGAGCACGCGTGCGGGGTCCGCAGGTCTGGAACCCTGCGCGGAGGCCTGGTCCGGTGGCCTCGGACTGTGCGTGGACGCGGGCTCTGACGGGGTGTGCACGCATGGGGTGTCCACACGCACTGGGTGTCCACTTGGATACGTGGCTGCAATACAGCGGCCTTTCTCGAGCCCACCCACCCCGCGCAAGAGCCCAGGGCACTGTGGCTGCCCTCTCGATGGCTCCTGAGTAAACCGTCCCGTCCCACGGACACCAGGCCTAGTGGGCCTTGCTCACCTGCTAAACCTCCTTGGACCTGCGCCCTCGCTCCTCAGGCCTTTGGCCCTGGCTGGTTCGCTCTTGGCTCGGAGGCAGCTTCTGTCTTTTCACCCTTCCCGCCTCCTGCCACTTCCGGCCGCTCAGGGGCCTGGAGGCGGTCGCTTCCGCCGCGTGTGTGGAGCGCTGGGTTCGAGACGGTACCACTGGAAGGTGCGGAGAACTGAGGAGACTTCGCAGAGGCCGTGTCCAAACTAACGGGCTTAAAGGCCTTGGTGCTGCCTCGGACTGGTCTCCCTGCTCTCAGCACACCCACGAAACCTCCATGTTGTCCTCAGCTCCAGCGCCTCCTCCCCCATCACCACCCATCCCTTCCTCTACCTGAAGACGCCTTCTAAACCATGGGTGGGGAAATCTTTATTTGAAGGCCTGGTTGTAAATACTTTAGGCTTTGCCGGCCACGCGGTCTCTGGTACAACTATTCGACCTGCTGTTTTAATGTAAAATCAGCCATAGGCCATATGTAAAGGAATGATCAGGGCTGTGTTCCAATAAAACTTTAGGGACAGTAAAATTTGAATTTCATATCATTTTCTTTCTTTTTTTTTTTTTGAGACAGGGTCTCGCTTTGTAGTTCAGGCTGGCCCTGAGCTCACTATGTAGCCCAGGCAAGCCTGGAACTCAGCAATCCTCCTGTCTCTGCCTCCTGAGTGCTGGGATTATAGGTGTGAGCCACCATGCCCGGCACTGTGGTATGTGGTATTGATTGCTGGTGGGAGTGAGCCACCACGCCCAGCATTGTATGTGGTTACTGGGATCGAACTCAGGACCTTGTGCTTACAAGGCAGGCGCCGGAACCACTGAGCTAAATCTCTGGCCCTCACGTCATTTTCACACCTCCTAAAAGATTTTTCTTTTGATTCCCTCCAGCCATTTGAAAATAAAGCCATTTCTGGCTCACACAGCTTTGAACACATCCCTAAATCCGTTATAACATCACCCCCAAATTAATTTGTCCTGCTACCCCTAAAAGAGCTTCCTCTTCTCCCTTTCAGCATCTCTGGGGCTCTCTGGCCTGTCCCCAGCCCTCACCTGGGTCGGGGTCAGCTCTTCCCTTACCTGAGAAGCTCTGTTCCCCTCAGGACTACATGCCCTACAGGTCAAGAACAAGGTCTAAGGGGTGGATGTGCCTTTTTACCCTTTAATTTTGGTTGTTTTTTGTTTGGTTGCTTTTGTTGTTATTGTTGTTTTTTGAGACACTCACTATGTAACCCAGGCAAACCTTGAACTCAGCAATCCTCCTGCCACTGCCTCCAGAGTGCTGGGATTACAGATGTGAGCCACCACGCCCGGCAGTAATTTTCATTGTTTTTGAGATAGAGTCTACCTAAATTGCTGAAACTGGCCTTGAACTTGCTGTCCTCCTGCCTCAGGCTCCCAACAAACAGATTACAAGCATGTGGCACCACACCTGGTTTATATATTTAATTTATTATTGGTTTTAAGTGAATAGATTATAGCTATACATGGTATAAATTTGAAGATTACCACAGGATGACCAGTGGAAAGGAAGTCCACGCCACAGCCCCAGCCACCCAGTCTCCTTCTAAGTAACTGTCATGGCATGCGTGTTTCTTGTCACAAAGCCACTTGCTTGTGATCCCCAAACCAGTCCACTGCACTTACAGCTTGCCTCCCCTTGGGATTATTTATCTTCAGTGCTGGGGATGAAGCCCAGGGCCTGGTACATGCCAGGGAGGCACCCTATCGGGAAGCTAAATCCCGATCTCCTTTTTCATTTTTAAAAATAAGATACAGAATGGGCCTGAGGGTTAGCTCAGTGGTTCGGGCGCCTGCCTCGCAAGTGCAAGGTCCTGAGTTCGATCCCCGGTAACCACATACAATGCTGGGCGTGGAGACTCACGCCCACCAGCCATCAATACCACATACCACAGTGCCGGGCATGGTGGCTCACGCCTGTAATCCCAGCACTCAGGAGGCAGAGACAGGAGGATTGTTGAGTTCCAGGCTTGCCTGGGCTACATAGTAAGCTCAGGGCCAGCCTGAACTACAAAGCAAGACCCTGTCTCAAAAAAATAAATAAAAATAAAAAATAAAGGGCCGGAGGGTTAGCTCAGTGGTTCCAGTGCCTGCCTCTCAAGTGCAAGGTCCTGAGTTCAATCCCCGGTAACCACATATAATGCTGGGCATGGAGACACGCCCACCAACAATCAACACCACATACCACAATGCCGGATGTGGTGGCTCACGCCTGTAATCCCAGCACTCAGGAGGCAGAGACAGGAGGATTGCGGAGTTCGCAGCGGCTTGCCTGGGCACCATAGTGAGCTCAGGGCCAGCCTGAACTACAAAAGCGAGACCCTGTCTCAAAAGCAAAAAATTAATTAATTAATTAATTAAAATAAAATAATAAGATACAGAACATTCTCACCTGTTCCCAGGTCCCCATCCCTGCTCAAAGGATACGGTACGAGTGCCCTCTCCTGCCCCCCAACACTGTGTGGAAGACAGAGTGGAACTGTCCTGCCCTCCCCAGGGCCAGTGCTTCTAGAAGCTTCTGGAGAGCTGTTCCTTGCTCTCTGTCCTCTCCCCACTCAGGGCTTTGTTTTCCCGACCTTTCCAGTTCCTGAGCTCCTTGGGAGGCCTGGGAGGAAGGGGGGCTGCTGCCTCGGTTAGGCCATACCAAAGTCCGCCTCCGCCTCCCCAGGCGTCGCAGTCTGTGGGGCTGTGAGCAGAGAAGACCGGAGACTTGTTCTGTCACACACAGCCAGGCCCCTGCAGAGCCTCCCAGCTCTGCCCCCGTGGTACCAGGATCGCCCTCTGCGAGCTCTGCCTTCCTCTAGTGAGTCCCAGATGCTGTCCTGGTCACCAGAGGCACTCAGCAATCTGAACCCTGCAGTAATTGAGACCTGGATTCTAATTCAGCTCCGCCGTCTACGCCGGTTGGCCTCTATTTCCCCACCTGCAGAGTGGAAAGAATCACTGCCCTGGCATCCCCGGGGGCATCAGTGACACCTGGGTCACTGCGGTGTCCCTCTCCCTCTGGCTTCCTTTCCTCAGAGAGACTGTGGGGGACTTGGTAGGTGGTCCCCCACCCCACCCCCTCCTTGGAGCTGACAAGGAGTCGGAGAAGCCCTTCCTGGGAGAAGTCCAGATACAAGATTAGCCAGCCCCATGCGGTGTCGCCTTACAGCCCTGCTGGCCCCTTTCACCTGGACCTGATTTGGCTCTGAGAACAATTGCTCGATCTGTTATCCCCTCAGTAGCTGCTGCCTGCCTGCCTGCCAGGGGACCTGCATTCCGCCCTGCCTAGGACTTTGTACTCCAGGCCCCAAGGCTCCAGCTGGGGTCTCCTGTTCATGCCTCGAGGGCCACAGTGAGCCTGCCAGGGCTCCTGGGGCAGCCAGCATGGTGGGGCGGTGGCAGAGTAAACGAGCTTCAGTCCTCGCAGCTAGACTCTGTCTAAAGTCATGTCTGGAGGCGGCAGCAGGGCAGCGGGTGGGGAGGCCAGGCAGGTGCACTATGCAAAGGGCAGTGCTGGGCAGGTGCCAGAAGCATTCAACAAACCTTTTGTCTCCTTTCTTCCTTGTTACCTATTAGGTAAAGTCAGCAAACCTCCTCACCCTCTCCCCCACCCCATTCCACTCAATGACCCACCCATTCTGGCTGAACCCCACCCCAGGCCAGCAGGCAGGCTCCCCACAAGGCCTGCCTTCTCTCCAGCTCTTCTCATCCCTGCACCTGGGTTACGTAAGACCCACCCAGAAAACCTTTCTGAGAAAGCTGCTTACCCTTTAAGGCTTAGCCTAGCACTAGGGCATAGCTCAGTGTCGGGCTACCTGCCTCACGGGCACAGGGTTCAGTCCTAATATACGGGAAATTATATAACTCTCATCCTGGTAGATACCAGGTACACCAAGTTCATGGTCTCCAAGATCGAAGAATGAATTCTAAGGAACAACGGAGGTTAAGAGTAGAAAACCTCAGGGCCAGAGGGTTAGCTCAGTGGTTCCGGCACCTGCCTCACAAGCGCAAGGTCCTGAGTTTGATCCCCGGTAACCACATACAATGCTGGGCGTGGAGACTCACGCCCACCAACAATCAATACCACATACCACAATGCCGGGCGTGGTGGCTCACACCTGTCATCCCAGCACTCGGGAGGCAGAGACAGGAGGATTGCTGAGTTTGAGGCTTGCCTGGGCTACATAGTGAGCTCAGAGCCAGCCTGAATTATAAAGCGAGACCCTGTCTGCAGAAGAAAAGAAAAAAAAAAGAGTAGAAAACATTCATTGAGAGAGAGAGAGAGTTCCTGAGACAAGAGGTGACTGAAAGTGAGTTGCCAATTAGCCCACTTCTCAGAGGAAGGTTTTTGAGATTTTTTTTTTAGTTTTTTGTTGTGGCTGTTCAGGCAGACTCCACACTGGGTGTCTGGGCCAAGGCCAGCCAATCAGCCTCTCTCTGCCTGGGTGACCTTGGACACCAGGTCCAGCCTTGTGAACCTCAGTTCCCTGCCTTGTCAAGTAGAGGTAACAGATTGGACAGCCCAGGGTGAGGGGGTCAGGGGAGCCCAGGAAGCTCCTAAAATTCCTGGGATATGTTGTGTTTGTGAGCATGTACATGTGTAAGCACTGGAGTGGTTTCTGTGTGTGGATGTGTAAGCAGGTAAATGCGTGTGAACATGGAGGGATGGGTGTGCGTACAGACGCTGGCGTGCATGTGTCTTCTCACCTGTGTGCAAGGATGTGAGCATGCGCAGTGCACGTTCTCCAGGGCCCCGGGAGGCCTCTTGGCTGTACCAGGTTCCCAGGGCCTCAGGGCCGGGGTAGGAAACAGTGGGGCAGCATCTCCGCCAGGCCTGGAACCTTGGGCAGACTTGGAAATGCAGCAAAAGAGGGAAACAGGGTCCAGGCTGAGGGACAGGAAAGCACGGACAGTGGGTGAAGGGGGCTCCGTGCTTTCAGGGGAGGCCTGGCCACAGCAGTAGCGCGAACACTCAGGAAGCACTGCAGGTGAGGGGCCCTACCCGTGATTGGCCTGGGAGGGCGCCTGCTGGAATGGGGCCGAGGGCACCAGGCTGAGTCCTCCCGGTGGCCTTAGCTGGTTCAGGTTCTCGGTGCACACAGCAAACCCCTGCCAGCAACGCACTCATGGGGCTCCCCCGCCTCACGCATGCACACGCATGCCCATGCCCTTGCACACAGACACCACATGCACACACAGGGCATACCCTGGAACCCACAAAACCCTGCTGAGCGCTCCCCATAAACTCACACAACCACATTCCACAGAGTCACCGCGCAGAGGGCAGGGCTGGGAACTATGAGGCCCGGGCAGGGTGGTGCCAGCTCCTGAGACCCTCTCTTGCTTCCTTGTCCCTCGTCCATCCACTCTGAGGGTGACTCTGGCGATGGTGCCCGTGACAGGAAGTAGAGGGCCCGCCAGAGCTGCTGACTCCACCAGTCCCCCCAGCAGCAGCTCTGCGCCTCAGTCACTGAAGATGGGGCTCCGCCCTCACAGTCACTAGGCCACGCCCAGGCTGGCAGCCCGGTGGCCGCAGGGAGGCCTGGGTCTGAAGGTGACCGTGGGACATCTGGTCCGTCTTGACTTGTCAAAGCCTAGGCATGTGTCCCAGAGGTGCCGACAAGTCTGGTCTGTTTTGATGACCAGAGACTGGTCAACCGAGGTCCTGCTGGGAGCCCTGGGCAGAGGTCTGGGGCCAGGCCAGGTGGTGGAACCAAAAAAGGAGCAAAATCCATCCACAGAATGTGGGCTGGACCACGGAAAAAGGCTATGGGGTCGCCTCATCCTCCAGGGGCTGAGCTGGCACAATGGGCCTCAGTCACTGGCCTCTAACCCACGTGCTGTCTGGCACAGAGCTGCCAGATGTGGCTCCCAGCACTCAGGCCTGTGGATGGGGAGGGCCTCAGAGTTATTTCGAGGGCCCCTGCTCACCCTTAGTGCCATGGCACTCTGCTCACGTGTCTCCTGGGGCCTGCCATTCACTCCCCAAATAAATAAATAACACAAAAAAATTAAAAGGGCTGGGGGTGGAGCTTGCCTAGATCAGCTCTAGTATCACAAAAGTAGTAAAATGAACCAAACATGGTGGCTCCTGCCTGTAATCCCAGCACTGGGAGGCAGAGGCAGGAGGATTGCTGAGTTAAAGGTTTGCCTGGGCGAGACCTTGTCTCAAGAAATTAATAAATAAATAATAACGAGTAAAAGGTGGGAAGTTTAGATTCTGGTTTAGAACAGTCATTTAACCTTTCTGTGCCTCAGTTTCTCCACCTGTAAGATAGGAATTAAAAGCCTATCTCCTTCCAGGGTCCTCTCCTTCTGGGTTGAGGTCTGTATGTCCACTGAGCTCGAGGGTCTCTGACAGCCACTGAGGCCTGGGCTGCCCCATTCCAGCAGCAAGGGGACAGAGCTTGGAGAGGCCGGGGCTGGCCAGGACCAAAGGAAGCTGCCACGCCAGGGCCAGAAGGTGACCTTCACGTGGGGCTGTGCATATGACCCAAGCCCAGGCCACTCACCGGCTGCCACGCCGCCTCCTGCACAGTGCTGGCCCTCAGTCCTGGAGGTGGCACCCCGCCTCTGGCACCTGTCCCCAGAGTGTGGACAGTTTACCCTCAGTCAGATGTAAGGTCACAGCCAAGCGAGAGCAGAACTGGGGTTCCGGAGCCCTCACCCTCTGATTCACAGCGAGGGGCTTGGCCTCAGGAGTTCCTCCCCGGAGCTCGGCCTGGTCCAGTATACAAGCCACTCTCAGGCTTTGCCCCCACCCTGGTGAGACAGCAAAGCAGGGTGGGGCCCAGGGAGCAGGGACTGACAGTCCTATGCCCTGAACCTAAGGCCAACCTGACCGCAGGCCGGCCTTTCTCTGTCCCCGGGGACACCTGGCCAGACAGAGAAGGGCTGGAGAAGGTCAAAGGCCCGGACCACTCTGTCAGGTCCCCACCAAGGATGCCACCTGTGCTAACATTCCTGAGGATGGAGAACCTTCAGAACATCACTCAGAGCACCCACTTGAAAGGTGAAACAACATGTCCAGCATCATTTTGAATAAATGTAATGTGGTTTGAATAAATACAATCTGGCAATGAAATATTATGCAGCATTTAAAATGGAAGGAATTTAAAACACCTGCTATAACCTGATGGGTCCTGGGGACATTGTGCCAAATGTGTTAAGGCAGTTAGAAAAGGAAAAATACTGTACAACTTCACTTATATGAAGTCCCTAAGCATTTGAATATGCAGAAAGTGGAGCAGCTCTTATCAGGGGTTGTGGCTAGGGTAAGAATGATTACTGGGTACACAGAGTGATAATGGGTATAAAGTTTGTCTGAGATGATAAAGTTCTGGAGGTAGATGGCAGTGACAGGTGCACAAGAATGTGACTGTACTATGCCCTGTGCCTACTGCTGCTAAACTGTGGTAAAAACGAAGCTGGTCATAGCAGCAGGTGCTTGCAAGTCTCAGCTACATGGCAGGCTGAGGCAAAAGGATGGATTAAGCTCAGAAGTTCAAGGCTGGCCTGAGCAACATAGTGAGACCTTGTCTCAAAAAAAAAAAAGGTAAAAACCAGGCGTGGTGGCTCATGGTTGTCATCCCTGCACTTGGAGGCAGAGGCAGGAGGATTGCTGAGTTCGAGCTTTGCCAGGGCTACAAAGTGAGCTCAGGGCCAGCCTGAACTACAAAGCGAGACCCTGTAAGCGAGTCCCTGTCTCAAAAAAAAAAGTAAAAATGATAAATCAATCTTACGTTACATGTATTTTACCATAATGGGGAGGGAGGGAGAAAGAGAACTGTGAGTACAGAGCAAGAAGCAGAGGAGGGGGTGGGATGGAGTGTAGGCTCTGCGTGCTCATGGTGCTGACCGTGGCAGTCAATGGAACTGACCCACAATGCACCTGCAGGCAAGGACAGACATGGGGCGGAGCAGCGGCCAGGACAGACTCAGGCTACTTGGGGCCCCGAATCCCACCCTGCGGCTTCAGGCACCAGTCAGGTACTTGACCTCCTTTGTGGGGCAAGGGACCCACCTCATAGTGTGGATTGAGCACACGTCCCTGTCACCAGGTGGGAAAGCTTAGAGTAGGGCCTGTCATTATCTAGAGACATTCTCCAGAACCTGGAAGGCCAGGGTGGGACCAGGGTGGAGCAGCCAGGAAGAAATTTCTCATGACCAGGGAGCCAGGGCAGGGCAGGGCAAAGGTGAGAACCACAACCAGCAACCATGACATTGCTTTCTCAGCGCCTCCCCACAAGCCCGGGTACAGTGTTGTCAGCAACAGGAGAAGCAGGCCTGGCCTCATTCCCCAATGGGGCCTGGCAATGCCCCCCCTACTGGTGGACTGGGAGCAGAGAGGACAGGCAAGGCCTCAAGGAAGAAGGCCTTGGAACCTTTACGCCACTTGGGCCCAGCCAGGCCAGCTTATCATCTTGGTCCCACTCCAGCTGGGTCCTCTGTTCTCAGCAGTTTGTGGGATACCATTGAATTTCCCACCCTGTCCCATAGGAACACCTCAGCAGGGACAGTTGGCTCCAGGGTCCAGAATCCATGGGTAGAAAATGATCTTCCAAGATGGCTGTCAAGATGGCTTCCTCCTTCCTGGCCATGGACCACACTTCCAACGATTCCCTTTCTTTGGAATCTGGGCTGGCTTGCCCTTGGATTTTATCATCCTCAGTAGGATGAGGTAGAATTGACTGGAGGAATTCCTTGGCCTAGGCCTCAAGAGGCCTTGCAGGTCCATTTTCTTCAGTGTGGATGGCAGAAGGACTTCTAACCACCCCGTTACCTCAGAGACAAGCAGGAGGAGAGACTAACCCTGAAGACGGTGCCGGAGGTTCAGGGGCCTGGCCTGCCTCACACAGGAGAGACAACAACGTGACATTCAGACCAGGTCTAGGTCCTGGGTGGCCTAGGTGAGCCACGGAGCCTCTCTGGGACTTAGTTTCCCCAACTGGTATAATAAGCAGTACAACATGGGTTGGGGTGAGGGTGTAGAGTGTGGTGGTGGGACTGTGGTGAGCAAGGCTCAGCCTGGCTCAGGCTAGGCTTCAAAAAACATGCGCCATTTTCAATGCTGTTAGAGGAATGGCGCTCGTGGCTCCCAGAGAGTCCTGGCCCCCGCCCACCTGATGTCAGCCTCTTCCTGTCCTTTTTTTCTCCTGCCCCATCTCAGGGAAGTTCCTGGGGCCCTGGACTTGGGGCTTTCTGAGAAAAAAGATTCTCCAGGCCTGCAGCAGGCAGACCTGTCCTGTGCTGGACAGAGAAGTCTCAGGTTGCTGGAGACACCAGGGTTCTCACCAGCATGGCAGCAGGGACAGCACTGTGTGCCACTTCTGCACTCAAGTGAGGTCACTTCGGAGCCTCCGACACTCTTGTGAGGTGTAGGATGCAGGGCCTCAAAACAGGTCCCTTTCCTTTCCCCTTCTTCCAGGCTTTCTGGTTTACAGAAACATCAGAAACAGGTGGTCAGCCCACCCAGAGGGGTCTGGGACTGAATTTCTACAAAAGACGGACTGGGGGAGAGGTTAGGAGGGCTTGAGGCTCACTGCTTTGCACAGACTTTTATTTTCTTTTTTTGAGACTGGGTCTTGCGATGTAGTTCAAGTTGGCCTTAAACTTGCAATGGAGTCCAGGATGGCCTCGAGCTCACAATGATCCTCCTGCCTCAGCCTCTCAAGGCTCCTAATAATATTATTTTTACCTCTGCGGTAGGTTTACTTGGGGCTAATGGGACTCAGGGTCACTGAGACCTCCCGGCAGCCCATGACTGCTATGCACCAGTGGGGACCCACAGCTCCTCCATTTTCAGCTTGGCCCACTCCGCCACCACCTCTCTGCACAGCATTTACTGCTCCCTGATCCGGCGCAGCCTTCTTCCTGGTTGGCCTGGACCTACATGCTGCTCCTTGCGTGACAGCTCCAGAAAGAGCATTAAGATTTGCAGTGGTGGCTCAGCTGTCACTCTGAACATCTGGGGCATGGCCTTCTGTCTCCCTAAGTCACTTGCCCCTTTACATCTACTTTTTCTTGGTAGTACTGGGGCTTGAACCCAGGGCTTTGCATATGCTAGGGAAGCATTCTGACTGAGCTAACACCCCAGTACTCCTTGGGAATTAGGCCAGGAAGGATGGGAGGAAGAGAGGAAGACAAGGAACACTTCCTTTCTCCAGGTCTAGTGGAGTTTAGGAAGAATCTTGTCCCTCAAAAATGCTCCCAGCCCCTCTGCTCTGGAAAGCCTCCCAGACTTGTCAGCCCAAAAAGGTCTTCCCTCAGCCTGGTCCTGCGGCCATCATGGTTGAGCCTGGGTGGTAGATCAGGCTCCTCTAGTGCTGGGGCTCGGTTGAGTCCTTTCTGACCTGCCCCCTGCCCGTCCGTATCCTCCAACTGCTGAAGGTTGGCCAGCAGAATAAGCACCCAGCATGCTTTGTGAGAGATAGAGAAGGGCACACCGGGAAGGAATATTCAGCCCAAGCAAAGGCCTGGAGGTAAGAAGGGGTCCATGAAACAAGGCTTGGTGGCTCAAGCTCTACAATCATAGCACTTAGGGAGGCTGAGGCAGGAGGATCACAAGTTCAACCCAGCTTGGGGAACATAGGGGTTTCGTGAGACCCTGTCTCAAAATTTAAAAAAAATAAGAAAGTGCTGTAGATGTAGCTCAGTAGGAAGGCATTCCCGTGTCATGTGAATATAAAAATAAAGTGGCCCATTGGGAGATGCCTCTCTGGCTCCTCTCTGGTTTTTCTTGACTTGTCCTTGACTGCACTTAAGGGCCTACAGAAATGTTTCCTCTCTTTTTCCCTCTCCCTCTCTTTTAATCAGGGTCTTGCTTTGCAGTTCAGGCTGGCCCTGAGTTCACTATGTAGCCTAGGCAAACCTTGAACCTAGCAATCCTCCTGCCTCTGCCTCCCGAGTGCTGGGATTACAGGCATGAGCCACCACGGCACTGTGGTCTGTGGTACTGATTGCTAGTGGGCGTGAATCACCACACCCAGTAGTTGTATGCAGTTAAGGTTAACTGGGACTGAACCAGGGACCTTGTGCTTGCTAGGCAGGTGCTGGAACCACTGAGCTAAATCTCTGGCCCCAATGTTCCCTTCTTTTACATCAGAAAAATAACTTTTTCTTTCTTTTGAGACAGGGTCTCA
>PVIC010034211.1:0-19710 GCA_004025085.1 Thryonomys swinderianus
AAAAAAAAAAAAAAAAAAAAAAAAAAAAAAAAAAAGGTGGAAACAACTCAAATGTCCACAAATTAGTTAATAAAAGGTGGTGTCATAGGCTGTTATTCAACAATAAAAACAACAAAGCATCTACATGCGCCAAGATAAATCTTGGAGATGTTACACCCACACATAGATGAGCCCTTGCAAACATTACGTCAAATGAAAGAAGCCAATTACAAAAGACCACGTATTGCGTGATTCTATTTATGTGTAATGTTCCAGAATATTAAGACAGAAAATAAAATAGTGGTTACCTTAGCCTGGGGAGAGGAGGGCATAGAGAATGGCTGCTAATTGATAAGAGGTTTCATTTGGGGGTGATCCACATATTCTAGAACTGACTGTGTTGATCATTACAAAATTATGAATGTGCTAATATCATTAAATCATACATGTTAAAAGAGTGAATTTTATGCTGGGTGAATTGCATCTCAATAAAGCTATTTTACAAAGTAGTGTCTTTGAAGAAAGCATGAGAACTTAACACTAACATCCAATAAAATTATATTCAGGTGGCTAAAGAATATCTTTTGGACATTGTTACATTAACTGTGTGGATCTTGAGATCTTCAACATGTTATTTAGCCTTCCTGTGCCTCTGTTTCCTATCTGGACAAGTGAAATCAGGGAGGGCCCACTTTACTTGGCCTTACTCAAAACAGTATAGTAACAAGCCCACATGCAGGCTCAAGGATTAGTTTAATAAATGCAGCTGTTATCTATAGAGTGCTCTAGCATTTTGAAAGTACTCTTACATAATTTTATTATTTGTTAATACAAGTGCTCAGAGGATTTGCATTCTTTAGTTCAGTAACATTTTCAGGAGTGTGTCTTAGATGCTCAAAATTCTCCTTGTCTATGTTGTTCTTTTTTTTTTTTTTTAGTACTGGGGATTGAACTCATGGGCTTGTGCTTACAAGGTAGGTGTGGTACTACTACTCAAGGTAATTCCCCAGCCCTATATTTTTCTTTTACTTCTTTTCCCTTCCATAATGCCAAAGATTTATAAACACTTAATTCTTGCTTTCACCTGAGTTTTACTAAAATGTCATTAAAATGTGAATATATTCAAAATCCTTTCTTCTGATAAGTGTTTGAATACTGGATAATTTGCCCTGATTTGAATGTTGCACAATTTATACATGTATCAAAACACCATATAGTGTCCCTGACCTAGCCAAGGAACTTTCCCCATTAAAAGCAAAAATCTTAAAAATCAAAAGAGCCTTAAGAATTAAAAAAAAACCTCACAAATCTCTAATTGTATCATTATGGAAGAGCCTCTTCTATCTAAGGGGTCAGATGGGTTGTGGTGTGTGTGTGTGTGTGTGATGATTAGCTCAATATTTAGCATATAATTCCGTATATTCTAAAATTAAGTTGAAAGCCCTAAAAATGTAAAAATCCTCTATGCAGCTTAAATTTTTCTTTAGATTTATCATTAATATACAAGATTCTAAAGTTTGCTTTAGATTTGAGAATTCTATAACAAAATGAAGTGTCTCATGTTTCAAAATCAACAACTGCATGATACCGTTATACTTTATTCTTTTCATGTTGGAGGCTCTTGTATGTTTCTTCTAAAAATATATTTATGATTCTGTCATGACTTTCATTTCAGCCTTTTTTTCTTTTCTGATGCTGGGTATGAATAGAACCCAGGGCTTTTGCATGCTAGGCACATGTTCTACCACTGAACCATGTCCTCACCCCTCTGGAAATATGTTAATAACTTCATTTCATTATAATATGTGGAATGACTTAGTGTTTATTATCAAATATGCACAGGATCATTAATTTTTTACATTTTTTTCAAAAGTGAATAAAATGCTAGTATACTAAAGGAAGTCAAACACTTGTACAGGAATTCAGCATTGGGGCCGGGGATTTAGCTCAGTGGTTCCAGCATCTGTCTCACAAGTGCAAGGTCCCAAATTCAATCCCTGGTGCACTACACACCACATTGCTGGGCATGGTGGCTCATGCCTGTAATCCCAGCTCTTAGGAGGCAGAGCCAGGAAGACTGCTGTGAGTTTGAGACTAGCCTGGGCTACAGAGTGAGCTCAGGGCCAGCCTGAACTACATATGAGACCCTGACTAAAAAAAAAAAAAAATTCAGCCTTAATAACGGTGGTACAATTTTGAGTTCTATAATCTAAGTTAAATGTTGAAACCTGAGGATTCAGAGGGGGACAGTAAATACATCACTGAGGAAAAGGAATTGAAATTAAAGTTGAGAGTTTAAGAAGGCTAAATTCATGTTTATTTATAAAAGAGAACATTCCATAGCACCTTGTGTTTATCTTATATCACTCACAGTCTTAGAGCTGTTACATTAAATGTGTCTTGTCCTAACCTGAAGGCTCTCAGGGGAAATAGTTACTCATCTTTCTGCTTCCTTTGTAGTGTGTGCTGTTTGAAGAATGGATGTTTCTTTGAACTGAAGTTGAATGTAACTGTGACGTGTCAAAGGAAGAGCAATCCGGTGACTTTAGTTCTGCCTGTGGTCACTGCTAACTTTTATATTAAACTTCTACAGCAATTACCAGCCACATGAGTGTGAATCTTCCTAGTATACTACTGTTTATTTCCCATTCTCATGGAGAAGCATTTACTAACTTTTCCTCACTGTTTTGTTCTAGAAAATTAGATCCTTGTACATAGTATTACTGCATTGTAAACATGATTGTGTTGAAAATATGACCCAGTTGCTGATTTAAATTGTATGAAATGTTAACGCTTCTGTATTTGCAAATGGTGTGTTTACTTACTGGATAAGCATAGTTAGAAGTGTTTCATTTAAGTGTGACGAGGGAGCTGATACTCCTGTGGTGCAGCTGAGGGGCAATTTTTCCAAAATTACAGCGCAATTCAAGTTTTTTGGTTTATTTCTTTGCTTTCTCCTTTTCTTGAACTAAATATCTAGGAGCTAAAGTTGAAGCTTCTTTGTAGAAAAACTGAGAAGAGTAGTAGGCCTGGCACACACCATGTATTTAGATGATTGTCTCGAATTTCAAGTGATGTTGCAAAGTTTCAGCCCTTTGAGCAGCAAGGTAACCGGAAACTCAAGTTGTTTGAATTATGACTTTCTCTACAGTTGAAAACAAAATGTCTTATTTGATTTGTGCCTTCTAAAATGAGGTGTGATTCTATCGTTGTGATTAAGAGAAAACAAAAAATGTACTTATTTAGATTTTCCTTCCTCCTTCCTTGCCTTTTCCTTCCAGGAGCTGATAAAAAAATGGCTCTTATTTAATCTAGTCTTCAATTGATAAATAAAAACATTATATCTTGTCTACTTATATGTTGTCTGAGAAAAGTTTATAAACTCATAATTTCCCTGGCCAAATCAACTAAGTTGGAGCACTGGGAATCATCCCTTTAAAAATAGTTTCTTTCTTTATCCCACCCTCAATTATGAGATTGCTATAAAGTATGTAAAGTGTTTAGTCAGTGTCTGCACACATTTAGCACTCAATAAATTTTAGCTATTAGATCTTTAAAAATAAAATAATGTGTTAATATAAAAACTCACTGAAAAAGTTCATGGTGGGTTAAGGATATCACTTAGTAGTAGAACTTGTGCTAAGTATGTATAAAGCTCTGAGTTAGATAGATTCCTGGCACCAAAATGACAAAATCCCCCAAATTAAAAAGTTAATGAGTAAATGAGTACAGTTACTATAATACATTTTATCTCAAAAAGAAAGAAGGAAAAGCCAAAACGATAGCAGTTAGGATTATCAAAAGCATCAAAATAACTGACATGGATATTACATTTTTAAAATCTAATAGAGTAATCTTGTAATTTCTGGATAAGCTAATGAACAGTTTCTGTGTTCATAGCACCACCTTCAGGGAAGAGAATAATTCATTTTAATTTACTGCAGATATATCCTTGTTGGAGGGCTCCAGGTAAAGTTCCTAAGGACAAGTACAAGAGTGACAGTAATTTTGTTTAATTTCTTGTCAAGACAATGTCTACATGAATTCTTTAGCCTGGCTGTGTTCAATGTAGATCACCAAGCTGTGAGCTTTTAACTTTGAAATTGAAAAAAACTGATCAGACATGAAATGTACATGATTCTAATTTTGCTTTGGAATGCCAAACCAGATAATCACATATAATATATTGGATTTTTATATATCCCAAGAGATTTAGTTTCTCTTGTTTTTTAAACTGGTCTCAGGAGGAAATTTCTTATATATCAAAGAAATAATGGCATTAAACAGTGACTCAGTTGTGTTACCTAAACTCTACCCAGTGGATGAGCAGTTGGTTGAACAAGCCCTGGAGGAGCAGAAGGGACAGAGCTCCTAGGACAGCATTACCTATTACGAGCCACATGTGGCTCTGGAGCACTTGAGATGCAAGATGGGTGAGATATGCTGTGAGTGTTGAGGGCCACACATGAGGTTTTCAAGAACTAATACAAAAACAACAGAATATCTCATTCTTTCATAGAAATTACATGTAAGTTAATTTCTCCTGTTTACTTTTCTTAGCGTAGCTACTACAAAGTTTAAAATTATGTATGTGGTCAGAATTTTGTTTGTGTTGGGGATTTCTAAAGGGCACTGGAAGTATATTGGAAGCAGCATTCAATCACGAGAAGTGTTCTGAAGACGTACCATGTGTCTCTACTGCATTACGTGTTCACTAAAAGCTTTAAAATTATTCTATTGTTCCTGTTTTATCTGGAAATTGAAACTGAAAAGTTAAATAATTGCCTAAGATTATCCTTGGTACTGAATGGTAGAGGAGGTATTTGAATGACTAATCTGATTCTATACTATACTACACTCTTCTACCTTCGCAAATAGCCTTCTGTGGAGTCATGGGAAGCACAGCAATATACAGAATTTTATTCAAACCCAGCTCTGCAATTTGAGAAGGCCAAGCAAAGTGACAGGCCTGAGGTCTACTGGGGACTTGAGAGCCATGGCTTATTATCTTGTTTGCAATAGGGTGAATGGTAACAAACCTCAAGCAGGAAAAAAGTGACTGGTGTGAGAGAAAATGATTGGGGGAATTGAAATGGTCTAAAAGGAATGATGTTTGAGTTTAAATCTGAAATAATAGCAGAAATTGACTAGGTCAGGGAAGAGGAGCAATGTGAAGTACAAAGTAGACAAAGATCCCAAGGCAAAAATGCATGACTCCTTCAAGAAAAGCTAAGGTCATTGAAAATGAAATGTAAGACATGTGGTCCCAGCTAAGGCTGGAGAGGTAAGCAGGGGCCAGATCCTTGTGAGACTTTTGGGTATTGTGAAGATTCTGGCTTTTATTTTTTAAACTGTGCTGGTGACCTACCCAGGCCCTATCTACACTAAGCATATGCTCTACTAAGAATTCTGGCTTTAGGAATCCACAGAAGTCCTTTAAGCAGAGGAGTGGTAGGTATGATCTTACTGATCTACTCTTTTTTTTTTTTTTTTTTTTGAGGCAGGGTCTCGCTTTGCAGTTCAGGCTGGCTCTGAGCTCACTATGTAGCTCAGACAAGCCTCGATCTCCTGTCTCTGCCTCCTGAGTGCTGGGATTACAGGCATGAGCCACCACGCCTGGCACTGTGGTATGTAGTATTGATTGGTGGTGGGCGTGAGTCTCCACAACCAGCATTGTATGTGGTTACCAGGGATCGAACTCAGGACCTTGCACTTGCGAGGCAGATGCTGGAACCATTGAGCTAACCCTCCGGCCCCTGATTACTCTTGAAAGAGATCACGTGTTGCTTTATTGTAAAAAATAGGTTAAAGAAGGTCTAAATGTATGAGGCTAAACAGTCTGGCAGCTATGACTGCTGTTAGGAGTAGCTGATTTTTAAACTTCTAGCAGCATCTCTGCAGTTTTATGGCACAAATGGACTTGTTTAAGGTAGATACTCAGACACTTGAAATGTGTTTAAGAATGGTGGTTCCGGGCTGATTTAGCTCAGTGGCTCTGCTGCCTGCCTAGCAAGCACAGGTCCCTGGTTCGATCCTGGTAACCACATACAATGATATGATATTGGGCGTGGAGACTCACGGCCAACAGCAATCAATACCGCATACCACAGGGCCGGGCATGGTGGCTCACGCCTTTAATCCCAGCACTCAGGAGGCAGAGACAGGAGGATTGCTGAGTTCCAGGCTTGCCTGGGCTACATAGTGAGCTCAGGGCCAGCCTGAACTACAAAGTGAGACCCTGTCTCAAAAAAAAAAAAAAAAAAGAATGGTGGTTTCCTGTCCTGTTTCCATAGTCTCTGTCCTCAAGAGGGGGTAGGAGTAAGTAACTAATGGCAAGCAAAAATAGGTGGTTAAAAAAGGAAACAAAGTTTATGTATATAGGGATGGAGGTTGTAGGGTAGGCAGGGAAATGGGAAAAAAATGGAAAAATAAATTGACCCTACTTGACAGGCTACACAATGAAGAAAGGTGTCAGAGATCCATCTCTAAAATGTAGTCTTGTGTAAACAGATGGATTATGGCACATTCATGGAATTAGTGAATTGGAAAAGGCCAGAATTTGGGTGAAAAGTCATTAGTTTATTTCGGATAGAAATTTGAGGTATTGGCAAAACTTACTTGTCTGGAGTAGGCATGTTTCACTGACACCTGGATGATATGAGAGTTGTTATGTGAGTTACGGTGCTAAAAGCCTTTCAGTGGTGAGCGGGAGCAGGTCTGTGCTGATCCCCGAGCCACTCATTTTTCTCTGGCCTTCCCAAGTCTGTATTCAGTGATACCATCTATATGGTAGCTTGAGATCAGCTACAGTGGGAGTATTTATAGCACAAGAATGTATACTGTAGGGGCCAGAGATTTAGCTCAGTGGTTCTGGCATCTGCCTAGCAAGTACAAGGTTTTGAGTTTGATTCTCAGTAATCACATAAAACAATATGGGGCGTGGTGACTCACGCCCACCAGCAGTTAGTACCACATAGCACAATGCTGGCCACGGTAGCTTATGCATATAACTCCAGTACTCGGGAGGCAGAAGCAGGAGGATTGGTGAGTTCAAGGCTTGCCTGGGCTACATACTGAGTGCAAGGCCAGCCTAAACTACAAAGAGAGACCCTGTCTCGGAAAAAAAAAAAAGTATACTGCAGCCAAAGATAGGGAAAACCATCAGGCAGGAAGGAATGGTAAATAATATCAGATATTGGTTATTTGCATCATGCAAGATAAAAGCCTGGTCCTTGGCCAAAGCCTCAGGAAAGTGACAATGAATAGATTGGAGAGGAAGCTAGGGTTAGGAAATTGAGACGGTCTAGATAAATCTTTTGAGAAGTTTAGTTTTGAGGATGGCTGAGAGCAGCAGCAGAAGATTTGAATATATTTAGATTATAAATGGATGGAATTAAATCTCAGACCCAAAAGTTTGTATCTAAAGTGGCACTAGTCTCTGGAAATTTTGGAAAAAAAAATAGTACAAGGGTAGTCAATTCCAAAATAAAAAAATAAAAGACAAGTATGGATTTTCAAGTTTGGTACTTTTTATATGCATTTATTTAATGTGTCCTTCCGACTCTTCAGCCCCTGCCTTTACAAAGGAAATCCTGATTTTAGGGCTTCTGCCTTCAGAAGACCTCTTGGTGGTATTCTGCTTTTCCAGAGCATGTTAAGCTCTGGAAAACTAACTTCTCATGTGTTGTTATTATGTTAGTGGGTTTTAATGGTGCCACGATGAGGCACGTTAAAAGGCTGTCAGCTTCCTAGTCGCATCTATCATGGAGAGGTCACTTTGGTTGGTAATACGTGAACTGGAATGACAAGATCCTGAAAACATGTTAGAATCCTTCTGTTTACCCTCATTATTTTAGGCGTAACTAGACTTTTTGGAAAGGGGCAAAATCACACTACAAGTTACCAGCAGAACAGGAGTGCCAGGCCTGGTGCACAGGCCTCACCCCCCCCCCCCCACCATTTCAGTTCATATCTACTCTCCAGAACTATTCTCTGAGCACAGCAGTTAATGGAGTGGGAGCACTGACACAGCAACCGCGGCCAACTCTGGGGGCTGGGCCAGAGTCCAAGTCATCGACAGCTGGGATTAGGTTGCTGTCTAGAGTAGGGTCCTTTCTGCTTTTGTGGTACATCTTCTCCAACTTCAGCTTATGTCATTCATCAACAAAGGAAGTTTGGTGAGCACCAAACTGGAACACATGGAAATGTGTGCTTTCTGGTGACAATGCCACCTTCCTAAATCAACCATATAGATTTCTTATGATTTTGTGAATTTCTACTTAAATAAGTGGGTGGGGAATTTAGAATTTTCTTATATTTATTGATCACCTATGACACGTTAAGTACTGGACTTGAGGATAGTGTCTTCAGGACAAATGCATTATAAAAATGTATTTATTGTTCAAATACTTTAACTGCCAGCTAAGTGACATTACTTCATTCTCAAAGAAAGAAATTTATACTTTTAGGTTTTCATATCATCTATCTTGATCCTCATCATAAATCTGTATGGTAATTAATTTTTATTTTACAATTGAGGAACCTGAGACTTGAAAGGGTAAAACAACATGTTTCAAGCTACACATTCAGCTAGCGGCTGCCCTGGGAACCGCCTTTCTCCAAGAACCTTGACTTTCCATTATATTTTCTTTCAACTCATAAATTTTTTGCTTGTTTGTTTGTTTTTGAGACAGGGTCTCGCTTTGTAGTTCAGGCTGGCCCTGAGCTCACTATGTAGCCCAGGCAAGCCTCAAACTCAGCAATCCTCCTGCCTCTGCCTCCCGAGTGCTGGGATTACAGGCGTGAGCCTCCCTGCCCGGCACTGTGGTATGTGGTATTGATTGCTGGTGGGCTCGAGTCTCCACGCCCAGCATTGTTATGTAGTTACGGGGGATGGAACTCAGGACCTTGCACTACCGAGGGAGGCGCCGGAACCACTGAGCTAACCCTCCGGCCCCAAGTATGTTTTTTTAAAAGGCCAAGAATGCAATATATACCAATACCGCATGATGAATATCTTATTCACTGCAAACCTATCCTAATAAAAACTATAAAAAAGCTACCCTTCTGACTGAGGTGTTCACATTGCAAATCAAATTTCTGAAGCTCTACTGTTGGTGCATATTACAAGGCCTGGTCCACGCATTCCTTCGGTCCGCTTCGAGCTGCTTCCCTCGGATGCCCTGGGGCCTGACGGAGGAGGATTTCATTCCTCGCTGCTTTTCCCTGGCCGGTTTAACTGCTCCGCCCAACAGTAGCTCCCCTGAGCTCGCCCTTCCTCCACTCTCCTCGCCCGGGCCGACCCAGCCGCGAGGGGTCGCGCGACCGGCGCCCCGCCCCCCCCCCCCCCCCCCCCCCCCCCCCCCCCCCCCCCCCCCCCCCCCCCCCCCCCCCCCCCCCCCCCCCCCGTTGAACCGGCACCAACCGCCGCTTTTGTCCGCTCGGCGCGCGGGGCGGCAGGCGCGCGCGGGAGCCGGCGCGGGAGCGGGCGGGACCCACCTGGACTCCGACGCGAACAGGGCGGGCGGCCGGGCGCGCGAGTCGGTCGGTCGGAGGTTGGCGTGGGCGGTGGCAGAGTCTCCCGTTTGCGTTTCTAGAAAAACGATCGATTTTTTTGTGAAGCCGCAAGAGCAAGTTGCGAAGCTGTAAGCGTGACGGGCGCTCCCAGCGTGACGATCGAGCGAGGGCGGGGGTTACCCGGGCTTCGCCAGTCTGAGAGGGCTAACACTTTTACGTGGAGCCAAAGTGCAATTATATACAGTAACTGGGGGAAAAAAAAAGGTGCTTTAGGGAGAGTTGAATTCTGGACAGACTCTGAAACTGATGACAAATTTGGTTTCCGCGTGTCGCTGTGCCCCCAGTGCTGAGGGTCTCTGTCCCTTTGTCCCTGTGGTCTCTGTCCACTTCTTGCTCCTAAGTCCTGCGCGCCGGGTGTGACGAGGCTTCCCGGAGCCTGTTTTCCCACAAACCCACACAGTTGCTCTCCGAGCGGGAACGTTTTGAAGGGAATTGCGGGCACAGTAGCATTTGAACTAGACATCGTCCCTGAAACACAGCCAATAAAAATGATGATAAATGTTTACAGAGTATTTCCGTTTCCCCTAAACAGTTGTACCATAGTGTTTTGTTTTTGTGGTACGGGAAATCGAACTCAGGACTTGTGCTTGTCAGGCAGGAGTGGTGTGTACTATAATTATTTGTTATTGTCCACATGATCCTACATTTAAAAGGTTTTCATTTTGATTAACTATAGATAGAAAAAGTAGAACAAAGAATTGCAGTGTGGTTCTTCCTCCAGCTTCTCCAAATAATATTTTCTAGCCATAGTATAATGATCAAGCTGGGTAATCTTACAAGCATTAGTGCTCTTATTGGCTAATTTACAGACACTGTTCACACTTTTGCACTGATCCAACCAATGTGCTTTTTCTGGTCATGGATTTAGTCCAGAACCTAACAATACAAGTATGTTGTTGGTGTCTTTACTTATTTTCTCCTAATCCATGACAGATTCTTAGTCTTCTTTCATGACCCTGGTTTATTTGAAGAGTGGGAGCCAATTACTTTGGGGAATGTCCTTCAATTTGCCTTTTTCTAGCATCTTGTCATTTATAGTATTCATTTTGGGGGGCAAGAACACCATATACATGAGGTTGTGGCCTCTTCAGTGCTTTGATTGGGAGGCACTCATTTGTCGAAAGGTCTCATTAGTGGTGGTGACTTTGATCACCTTGGGTTAAAGTCTGCCGGGTTTATTCAGTGAAAAGTTGTGATTTTTGTTTTTGTATTTAATCATCAAGGGCAAATATCCTCATCATATGCATGATAACTTTAATATTCATGATTTTTTACAATATCGTGCTATCTGCCAAAAGGACGTCTTATTTCCATTATTTTCTAGCAAAATTTAATGAGTATTTAAATGAACAGTAACTTCTTAATGGAAGATGTTAGACAAATACTTTCCTGGCTTACACTGCAAAGAAAAAGGGAGGCACTCAGACACTGTATAGACATGTTGTGGGATTAGCAGCTAAAATGCAATTGGTAAATACTACAGAGAACTGCTTTCTAAGAGAATAATTCACTATTTGTAGCACCCAAAAGACCTTCAATTCTAAAAATATTATTCAAAATGGATTTACAAATTCATTACTTATTCCTTGTGTACAAAATGGATAAATGTAAAATATATTTAAAATAGAAAAAGATAAAAACAATTCCCAATGTATTGCTAATTTTAGTTGGCCCTCGTCTCACGGTTTCTCATCACTTAGTGCTCATTAGGTTATTCTGAGCAGCATTTTTCCTAACCTTCTATATAGGAAACTGGTTTAAAATTGGCGCCTTAGCCTTGTGTCATTTTCTTGCTTTCACTATGAAGAAAAGTATTACAGGGAGTTTAAATATTTACCTTTTAATCATTGACCCTTTTGATTACCTGATGTCTGTGAACTTTTCCTCATAAAGATGCACAAACTCACATACAGTTTAAAATTCAACCTGTGTGAACTGCAGTGTGTGTGTGTGTGGGGGGGGGGGGTGAGTAGGGAGGGGGCAGGGCGGCCAGACCCTCCTGCCAGATGGCGCAGCGCCTCTCCGGCGGTCGGTCAGAGGCAGCAAGGCGCATGGCCCATCTGGCTCCTCAGGAGCCCCGCGGGCAAAAGCGTGAGCTCAGCCTCCTCTGCGGCTCTTCTCCTGAGGCCTACTCAGGCCTGCTCGGGAATAGCGCTCAGAGGTCCCAGGGAGGGAACCGGCCATCCCAGGAAGAAGAAGAGGGGAGTGTCCTGAGCCCAGGTGGCTGACTGAGCCCTCCTCTCACGGTTTCTCACCCGCTTCTTCTCCTCTGGGGGAGGCGCTGCCGGGCGCCGAGGAAGCGGTCTCAGCCCCATGGCGGACCGCGTGACGCCGACAAAAGGGGCCGAAGGACGGGGGGCGGGGCACGATTTGCTGCACACGCCGACTGCAAAGAGAGGCCCGCAAGCCCGTTAGAGAGATTTCTGTAGCGAACGGCCGAAACCCGCTTCTTCGCCCGCCAAGCCCTGGCCTCCCGCGGCCTGAGGCCCTCGGCGCCCGCCGGCCCGAGCCCGCCACGGCCCGCGGCAAAGTTTGGCGCTTGGGCGCGCGCCTCGGCCAGCGCGGGGCGGGGCCGCAAAAACAGGGGAATCCCTCCCGGGCTTAACGTCACCTCGCCGCCGACCAATGGGAAGCCGGGGCGGGGGATTCCCGCTCGGAGGGCCGCCGCATCGGCTTTTTAAAGAGTACGCTGGGGCAACTCTCCCTGACCCAGGGAAGAGTCCGGGAAAACAGAGGTAGGTGGTGAAATACTATGGTCCCGGGGGATGAGCTTCTACGGGTTTAAAGACTGGACGTTAAACGTGGCTGAGCCCGGGGGGGAAAAAGTGGAAGAGGTGGAGAAGGAGCCACACTCCAGGTACAGCCAGGCCTGCGGGAGATGGAGTGGAAACTGGAGCGCACAGCCCGGCGTAGGATCCGGACCGAAGAGGAGATGCTGTGGGTGAGTTTTGTCCTTCTCTTTCTCCTCCCAACTCTCTATGAGGGTTTCTTTCCAAAGACACCATTTAAATACCTGTTTAGCGTCAGGAAGGGGCTCGAACTTTACATCTTGGTCTTAATTTTGAGTTGTGTAATTTGGGTATATGCTGTAGTGTCTGCTTGCTAAAAAACAAAGCAACAGAACAACAACAAAAAAGTGAATGTGGTTGGAAAAGCCTGAATCTAGAAAAAGTCCACATCTAACATTATTGTTTTTCCAAATTCATTCTCAACGTGTTATCTGTGTTTTCAAAGGAGAATGTTATGCGGGTTCTCGCCCAGGACATGAAGCAGCGGAGAAGTCGAGGTTCCCTCAAGGTGAGTGTCTAGGGCTTGCCCTTGCTCTCGGTCTTCGTTTTGATTTCAAGCAAACTTAATTCTTGCTAAAAAAAAAAAAAAAAAAAAAAAACAAAAAAAAAACCCGGCATTAGGAACAAGTATGGGCTGGTCTGAAAATAAGTACAGAATTTAATACCAAACATTCAAGAAGCTGAACATCGCTGACAAATAATGCTAATCATTTGTATGCGAATAGTGCTTCCTTGATTTTTGTTGTCATAGCGAAAGCTGAGACTTGGATGTGACAGCGAGGCAGTGCAGTGCTAGCTGGCTGTTAGATTTTCGCCTGAACAGTTTCTAGCTGCACTCCTCTCTAACGCTTTCAGAAGCGCATCTCCCAAAGAAGTGGAAATGGTGCCATCTAAAGGGCAGTATGGAGAAGTAGTATGACCCTGGGCTCTTGACAGTTTAAAATTTGATCCAATGTAAGTAAGGCTTCTGTCCTTGAAAGGTGCAACCCAAACGTCTTTAGTTTCTCTTATAATCAGTGTAAAAAGTTAAAAAATAAGATTTTCTTCACATAGAGAGCCCTTGTATATTTACCATATTTCTTTGTGGACTCAATAGTGCACCTTTCACTTTTTTACTCTTAGATTCTAGTTTCAAACCCATCAACATTTTTACAGAGTTTTCCCTTAGATACTTTTTTCTCTATTGTATTGGTGACACTCTAAATTGAATACATAGTTGAACTTTCAGAGTGCGTTGGCTAATGTCTTGCTACTGTGTATCCTATTACAAGTTTAGCTTCTGGGACTCATGGTCCATGAGAGGCAGCAGTGACCCGGATCAGGTGGGCACCGTGTTTGGGTCAAGTCAGTGGCCACAGCTCTCCTGCCACGTGCTTCTGGAGACATACCTCTTGTTGATGCAGTGCACCGGTTACCTGTGTGTGATGAGCTGGCAGTGTATTGTTAGCTGGTTGAATATGTGAATGGCATCGGCTAACATACAACTGCTCTCTTATTGCATATACAATGAACTTCAGAATGCAGTCTATGTGTGTATGTGTATTTTGCTATGAAGCAGGGCACTGTTCTACTGTAATAGTTATTATTGGGCTGGAGATTTAGCTCAGTGGTTCTGACGGCTGCCTAGCAAGCGCAAGGTCCTGAGTTTGATCCCTGGTAACCACATACAACAATACTGTGTGTGGTGACTCATGCCCACCAGCAATCAGTACCACAAACCACAGTGCTGGACATGGTGGCTTACATCTGTAATCCAAACATTTGGGAGGCAGAGGCAGGAGGATTGCTGACTTCGAGGCTTGGCTGGGCTACATAGTGAGCTCAGAGCCAGCCTGAACTACAAAATGAGACCCTGTCTCAAAAAAAAAAAGTTAGTACTGCTGTTGAGCTAATTATAATACAGTGCACAGCTTTATAATGGCAAAAGAAGTACTTTACAGCCAGCCTGAACTACAAAGCGAGACCCTGTCTCAAAAAAAGAGAAGTACTTGGGCCGGAGGGTTAGCTCAGTGGTTCCGGCGCCTGCCTCGCAAGCGCAAGGTCCTGAGTTTGATCCCTGGTAACCACATATAATGCTGGGCGTGGAGACACACCCACCAACAATCAACACTGCATACCACAATGCTCTACGTGGTGGCTCACGCCTGTCATCCCAGCACTCGGGAGGCAGAGACAGGAGGATTGCTGAGTTCGCGGCGGCTTGCCTGGGCACCATAGTGAGCTCAGGGCCAGCCTGAACTACAAAGTGAGACCCTGTCTCCAAAAAGCAAAAAAAAAAAAAAAAAAAAGAAGTACTTTATATCAGTTTATTAATATGTAGTAAAGCATTTATCAGATGAAAGAAACTGAGATAACTTTCCAGATGAGTCAATCAATTAAAACATCTTCAGTTCAAATATGAAGAACATTGGAGATATTTTTTTGGGGGGATGGGTTCACTTTATTCCATTTTCTGTACAATCGTCTATAATTTTGGAAGAGGGCATGAAATCTAGCTTGTGAAGAGGGAAGGGCTAACCATAAAAATGATTTAAAAATTTTATTCTTTTTTAGAAATAATCTTTATTGGTACATTGTATACACACATCATGATCACACTCTATTTAAACCTTATCTAATCTCCTTGAAGGCCATTCTGACCCATGGAGCAGGGTCAGATGTGCATTGTGTCCCCGACACGATGTTTTCACGTGGTCATTTGCAGTAAGTTAGTGAAACCCTAAGTGAGAAATACATCATATTCTCTAATGTGTGGGGATATAAGTCAGTGCTAAAATAATTTTTATGCTTCTTTAAATGAAAATGTATTTGTAAAACGTAGGTTAAACAGATGATATAACTTGATTTTTATGAATTTTATTTAAGTCTCATCTTTTTGTTGTCCATTATTATTCTCTTTTAAAAATATTTGTGTTGAGGATTTCCTTCTTTGTAAATATTATTTTCATCATTTTAAAGGTTAAATTTCAACATGTTATTTACTGTAGTCACTGTCCTGAAATAAAAAATATAATCTACTAAATTTAGAAAACTTGTCCTTTGAGTTTTAATTTTTTTAAATTCCAGAGCAAGACATAAAACAGTATTTGTTTTCAATAAACTGGATACATACTAGCATACTACTGAGATGAGAAAGGAATGAAATAAGAAGAAAAATGAATATATAAATTCAAAAAAACTTTTTCCATTGGAATGAGAGGCAAAGGGAGGGATACATGGTGCAAAGACAAGGGACAGGTAGAGGGAACAAGACTGAAAGAGGAGAAGGGAAGCTCTGCTGGTTAAGAAGCATTTTCTTCCCATCTTCCTCTGGGGCAGCCACCACGCTGAGCGCTGTGCTGGGAACCTGACTCCTTCTCACTACTGCCCCTCGCAGGCTAATTCCTTACTCCTTGCTACTCTTTATTTCTCCAGAAAAGAATGTTTGTCAGTCAGCAAAAAGGGCCTTATCTTGGATAAGGGGCTGGGAAGAGAGAAGAGTGTGAAGGACTGGTTTCTAGGTAGACAAGCTAGTAGGATATTAGTCCACAGGAAAGATGTCAGCAAGCTGAGACTGGATGTAGACAGTGGCCCTTTACTGGGTTCACCTAAGCATGTAATTTTTTCCCAAAGGAACACCACAAATAAAAATATTTTGTACAGGGATTATTCATTATACAGCTCATGCAAATCTGTCTTTTGAAACAGTTAATATTCCAAAAGAAATAGGGAAATACAGTGGTTTTCTTCTTGGGTTCTTTTTATCTACTGTCTTTTGCCTCCTTCCCTCTTTTCCTCTCTCTCTCTCTCTCTCTCTCCCTCTTTCCCTTCTTTATTTATTTTCATTGGTGTATTACCCTACTTGCGACTATCAGAAAACAGTCCAGTTAAGTCAGTAGATGTTAGCATGACTAAGCAGTAAAGTATTAACAGCTTTTATCACTCAGAAACTGCATTTGGTCCACATTTTTATGTAACCTGTCAAAATAGTACAGTTGAATAAAAATGAAGGCTATATATTTTTGCTGTAGATTTTTCTTTTCTGAGTTCCATATGATGCCTTAATCAAGTAAAATTTTTTAGAAATTTTGGTATGCTAGAGGCAGTTTATTTTTCAGGAACCTAAACTTTCAGAAATTTTTCAACCCTTGGTAGCTTGAAATTGACATTTACACTGTAGAAATTAGCAGGTGCTGTAAGTCACAGTTCATCTTCCAAAGAATCTGTCATTGAACATTAACCGGCTATGACTGAGTATATGCTGTTTACACTAGCATTATTAAGAAATGCATATATACACAGCATGTTATAAGTACATAATTATTAAGCACATGGGAATAAAGTCCAACTTTCAGAGTAAATTTAAGGCAAATTCACAGTTATGCTAGTTCCTAACACTATTATTTGCCCTGGGTTGATGATTAGGAAGAAGCTCATATGAAATGGTTTTCTCCACCCTCCAAAAACAACAGACCAAAACAAACTTCCAGTCAATGAATGATTTATCTCAGCTAAAATGCCTTTTATTTTGCCTGTCATGAAGACAAAGTTACCTTTTTACATAATACCTGATATTTTTCTGTTATACACCTTAATTTAGGCATCCTGTAGCTGTCTGTATTCTTGACATTTTGATGCCAA
Organism: Thryonomys swinderianus; assembly: GCA_004025085.1. Taxonomy (NCBI): domain Eukaryota; kingdom Metazoa; phylum Chordata; class Mammalia; order Rodentia; family Thryonomyidae; genus Thryonomys; species Thryonomys swinderianus. The sequence goes on from PVIC010034211.1 coordinate 16,965, forward strand.
GACAAGGTTAAAGACTGTCCCTTTCAAGAAAGATGCAGCTTTTTTTTCTCAGTACATTTATCCCGCAGTGTTTGTATGAGACATGCAAGGGGTGGCAGTGCATGACCACAATCATCGGGGACTCTGGATGGTTATGTGGGTTTTCTTTCTCTCAAGGCAACACACAGAGCACATTTGCACAGCCTCACCTGGCTGCCCATATCCTGGAGGGCCGTGAGTCTCCTTCATAATACTCCCCCTCACTTCAGACACACTTATCCCATCATTCTGGCCACTTAGGAAGTAGTTCTGAAGTCCTTTTTCACAAGTATCTTCAGTTGTGCTATGATGGCTGCCTTTATGTTCTGAATCAGTTCAAAACATTTACTTTTCATCGTCATTTTGACTTTGAGGGAGAGCCAGAAGTCACACAGCATCAACTGGGATGGATGAGGTTCACAAGGAGACATGCAGTCGAGCCTGCCTTTCCATTCAATGGCAGGCAGCAGCAGCATTCACCATATTTTTGATCACATTCCATAAGTACAGCCAAGATTTTGAGAACTACTTCAGAAAGTGACAAGAATGATGGGATGAATATGTTCAGAAGAGGTGTATTTTGAAGGGAATGAGTGTTGGTGTGTCTTTTCTGTAGTAGTTGTTAGAAAATGTAAACATTCACTGTATTTTGATTGCACCTTGCATGAGAAACCCATTCTCTCTGGCTTTGGAGAGAACTAGTAACTTAAGACATGAAGGGTGTCAGAATGACATTCACTGGGACAGTCAAGGTCACCCCCTAGGCCTTGTTACCACCCATGGTTCTGCTCACATATCTAATGCAGGTGCAGGAGAACATCCCACTGGTGCTGTAACTGTTAGGAGTTTGTGGAAGTCAGAGGGGGTACATGGCAAGAGAACTGGGGAAAACACTTCAGGGTTGCTCTGATCAGAATTTGTCTAGAGGCTCAGAATTCAAAGGACCAATAGGCTCTGTGGGGTAAAGTTGCAAAGACAGGTGGACTTGCAGGCGGCTTTTGTTTCTTCACTGATCATACAGCTTTGTTCTGAATGTTTTTCCTCTTGTATGCTTATGGGCTTTTAGGTTGTTTCATTTGACTCCCACTTAATTTACAGGTGAGGGAAATGATGTTAAGTAGTTAAGTGACTCACCAAAATCCTGCAGCTGGTGAGAGAAGGAAGCTGGTTTGCTTGCACATTAATCTGAAATTCTTGGAGCCAATTCTTGTCATCACTGATGGGAACGATGCCTCCGCCTCCCCCAAGGGCCTCACTCAACACACTGATGACTGGGTAGTTGGACATAGACTTTGCAGCAGGAGGTGCTCTAGGACATATTTTTTGTTTCTTTAAGAACTTTAGACATTTACACAAACTATGTATGGTTGTGGCATCACTGAATGTACTGCAAAAATATTTTTCATCTTCATCCATTAGGTGAGAATTAAGAGTTGCCACAGCCTCTTTTAATTGGGTCTTCTTCCTTAGCCAAATTATATGACTACACACACACACACACACACACACACACACACACAGACACCTGCCCCAGTCTTCAGATTTAGTTCCTTTGTACAATGAATATATATTTCATGGGACAACAACATTTACCAACTTGGCAGGTTGTTTTGTTAGTATTGACAAGGCAGATAAATGTATATTGTGTCTGGACTGAAAGGCCTATGTTTTGTGATTGTAGTCACACCCCTCCCTTTTTACGTCATACTTTAGACTGCTTGGGCTTGGCTTTTACTGTTTCAGCTATCTGAATGATGCAGTATTGAATTGTTTCCAAATGACTAGTTTAGTCTGAATATATTAGCATTCTACTTATGGAATTGGACTTGTTTCTAGAACACAATGGGGAGAAGAGTATTGAAGTATGAGGAAGGCCTTTTCAAATATTATAACAGCATAATTTATAAATGACTGTCTGGTCACATATATTTAAATGCACCGGAAACCTGTATTTCAAAAAAATAAAATCCAGAACATGAAGCAAACATATATAAGGATTTGGGTCTATGAATATTTTACATTTTTCATAATTTATTTTATGTTTTATTTATATCAACATAGCCATTACAGTTAGTTATTTCAAAAATTTTAGTCACATAACTGTTCTTGAATCCAGTGATATACTGTGTTGATATTTCAAAAAAATGCAACCCAAAATGTCAAGTTCAACAATAGGATATTGAAGCACATTGCCAACTGTATAGTCTGAATTTTTCAGTGCGTTCAGTTGAAGTATTTAAAATATTTAATTTTGATTCTTTGGCTATTCTTACTTTGCTCTGGGTAACATGTCCTGGGGATATTCATTACCACTGACTAGTAAGAAGACAAAACAAAAAATTCCTCTGTCAAGATATTTAAAATGAGGGCAGATTCGTTGGCAGTGTTTCTCTGGTGTACTGCCGGAGTGTGGCTCAGCGGCACAGTCATAGATCTTCTTTCTTTTTGACGATGATTTGTCTAATGAGTTCTACGATGTCAGGCTTGATGGCCTCAATGGGCTCCTCTGGTCTCCAGTACTTTACCACCTGACCTTCAGGATTGACCAAGTACTTCCAAAAATTCCATCTTGGTTCCCTCTTTGAAGAATCTAAAATAACCAGAGAGCATAGTTTTATGAGCAATTTTGTTCCTTGTCAAAATTTTAAGGCTGATTAGTTCAAGAGCAGTTACTTCAGCTTTTCCTGCCTCAGTGTATTCCAGATATAAAAGGAATGAAGACTTCACT
>PVIC010034212.1:6443-19794 GCA_004025085.1 Thryonomys swinderianus
CCATTGAGTATGATGCTGGCTGTTGGTTTCTCATAAATAGCTTGTATTAAATTGAGATAAAGTCCATCGATTCCAATTCTCTGTAGGGTTTTGATCATAAATGGGTGTTGGATTTTGTCAAATGCTTTTTCTGCATCTATTGAGATAATCATATGGTTTTTGTCCTTGAGTCTGTTAATATAGTGTATTACATGGATTGATTTATGTATGTTGAAACAGCCTTGCATCCCTGGGATAAATCTGACTTGATCAGGGTGTATGATTTTCTTGATAACTCTCTGTATTCTGTTTGCAAGTATCTTATTGAGGATTTTTGCATCAGTGTTCATTAGAGAGATTGTCCTGTAGTTTTCTTTTTTGGTGGGATCTTTCCCTGCCTTTGGAATCAAGGTGATGATGGTTGCTTCAAGGAATGACTTGGGGAGTACTGCTTCCCTTTCAATTTCATTAAAGAGATTGAGAAGAACTGGTATTAACTCTTCTTTAAAAGTTTTGTAGAATTCACCAGTGAAGCCGTCAGGATCCTGGATTTTCTTTGTTGGTAAGTTTTTTATTACATTTTCAATTTCCCAGATTGATATCGGGTTGTTTAACATTTTTATATCCTCTTCATTCAGCTTTGGAAGTTCATATGAGTCTAGGAATCTATCCATTTCTTCTAGATTTTCCATCTTCTTGGAGTATAGATCTTCAAAATATGTGTTTATGAGCCTTTGGACTTCTGGGTCTGTGCTGATTTCCCCATTTTCATTCCTTATAGCATGAATTTGAGCCTTTTCCTTCCTTTGTTTGATAAGGTTGGCTAAGGGTTTGTCAATCTTATTTATCCTTTCAAAGAACCAGCTCTTTGATTCATTGATTCTTTTTATTGTTCTCTTTGTCTCCACTGCGTTAATTTCTGCTCTGATCCTTATGATTTCCTCTCTAGTATGTGCTTTGGGTTTGTTTTGCTCCTCTTTTTCTAGTTGTCTGAGGTTCATCATTAGATTGTTTATTGTAGTTTGCTCCATTTTCCAAGTGTAGGCATTCACTGCTATGAATTTCCCTCGCAGAACTGCTTTCATTGTGCCCCATAAATTACTGTCTGTTGTGCTGGGGTTGTCATTTAGTTTTAGAAACTGTTCAATTTCTTCTTTAATTTCTTTTGTGGCCCATTCGTTGGTTAACAGAGTGTTGTTCAATTTCCATGTGTTTGTGAAGATCTTGGAATTTCTTCTGCTATTCAGCTCCACTTTTCAGGCACTATGGTCTGATAGTATGCAGGGGATAACTTTGATTCCTTTGCATCTACTTAAGCTTGTTCTATGGACTAGAATGTGATCTATTTTGGAGAATGATCCATGAGCAGCTGAGAAGAAGGTATATTCTCGCTTTGAAGGGTGAAAAATTCTGTAGGCATCTAAGAAGTCTATGTGCTCCAAAGTTTGATTTAGCTCAAGTATTTCCTTATTGATTCTTTGTCCAGTTGATCTGTCAATTTGTGACAATGAAGTATTAAAATCCCCTACTACTATTTTATTCATGGATAACTGGCTTTTCATGTCCAGTAATATTTGTTTTATATAGTTGGGTGCGTTAGAGTTTGGTGCATAATATTTATGATTGTATTTCTTTCTCTTGGATAGTTCCTTGTATGAGAATATAGTGACCTTCTTTATCTCATTTAATCAGCTTGGGTTTGAAATCTATTTTATCTGCAAACAAGATAGCCACTCCTGCTTTTTTCAGTTTCCTGTGGCATGGAGTATTGTTTTCCAACCTTTTATTTTCAGTCTATGGGCTTCCTTCTGAATTAGGTGTGTTTCCTGTATGCAGCAGATTGTAGGATCTTGCTTCTTGATCCAATCTGCTAGTCTGTTTCTTTTAATTGGCCTATTGAGTGCATTGACATTAATGGTTATGAGTGATATGGACATATTCAGAGCTGCCATGTTTCCCTGTTCTTGGTTTTTTTCTTCTTTGCATTTCCCCTTTTCTATTTAGTTTCTTGTTTTCCCTGATGAATTCACTCTCCTGGGTCTCGTGGGTATGGAATTTTCAGTGTTTTTTTCCAAGATGTTCTTTAGGATATTTTCATTCAGCTTTGGAAGTTCATATGAGTCTAGGAATCTATCCATTTCTTCTTTTTCAGGTGTTCTTTATCATGGAAGTATCTTATTTCCCCATCTATTCTGAAAGATAATTTTGCAGGATACAACAGTCTAGGTTGGAGGTTGTTTTCCTGCAATGCTTGAAATATTTCCCTTCATGCTGTCCTTGCACTAAGTGTTTGTGTTGAAAAGTCTGCTCTGATCATAATGGGCTTCCCTTTGTAGGTGATTTTCTTCCTTTCTCTCTCTATTTTCAGTATTTCATTCTTTTGTTGTACATCTGGAACCTTGATAATTATGTGTCTACGTTTAGCTATTTTTATATCACGGTGTTTTGGAGTCCAATAGGCCTCATTTTTCTGTATGACTATATCTTTTCCTGTGAAGTTTTCTGTTGCTATATCTGACAGTAGCTTTTTTATGTCCTTTCCACTGTCTCCTGCTTCCTCAGTGACTCCAATCTGTCTTATGTTATTTTTCTTTGAGTCGTCTAGAAGCTGTTGAATTGATTTCTCATGGGCCCTTGCTCTTTTCCATAGATTATACCTTTCCTGCTCATTGGCTGCTATGCTGTCCTCTAGGTCTGAGATTCGGTTCTCTGCTTCATTCATCCTACTGTGCAAGCTTTCGTTCTCCTTCATCATTCCCTGGAGCTCTGCTTGAATGTGTTTAAAAGGTTCCATTGCTTCTGCTCTCTTGGATTCTAGCATCTCACTGATCTCTTCTTTAATGATGTCTCTCACTGAGGACAGTATCTCTGTTTTGATCTCAGAGATGAGTTCTGATTTCCATTTTACTAGATCTGCTTTAGTTACCATCTCTAAGAGTTCTGCTGTTTGTGTTTCAATTTTCCCTATTTCCCTTTTCTCTGAATTTCCCTGTGGTGGTAATCTTTTTGTCCATTCTTTTTTTTGTGTATTTTCTCATTTCTACTCTTTCATTGTTATTAATACTCTTCTTTGTCTGATGACAGCGCAATGTTTGTTCCAAATCTTTCTATTATCTGGGGCCGTTTGGATGCAGCACTTTCCTGGGGGGTCGTCCTTGTATCTGTAATGGCCCTTGAGAGTTCTCACTTCTGACACTTCATGGGAGGTATTTGTGCAGAACAATCACATCATGTTTGTTACCATAACACAATAAATGACAATATCAGTATTAAACACAGAAAATAAGATAAGAAGGTTAGTTAAATTCTATTCTGGAGACTTTGAGCTTATGAGTTACCTCTATGTCCCTATGCCAAAATTTAGAATTATTCAGCAATGTGTATACCACATACAGATCATAAATGTAGCCCCTGAACCCTTTGGGGATAAAAGGTCACTGGGGAATCAGGGAGGTAGAGAGACTGGAGGAGAATGAAGTAGGGTTATCAGATTTAGGAAGATCACCTATACCCTAGAACCTCATATATGCCAGTGGGTACTACAGGATAAAAGGGCATATGTACAACAGTACTAACTGTATGCTGTGAGACCGTTGGAGGCTTTGCACAGTTTTTTATAATAGTACAGAAGAAGAAATAGGGCAGCCTAAGAATCTTTTACTTCTGGGGATTGCTTCTGAAAGGAAAATAGGAGAGGGTGTGGGGACAAGAGGTGAATAGAGGGATCTAGGAGTAGATGGCAAAATAGAAGCTAGATTCCCTTTTTTTTTTTTTATCTTGCCTGGTGTCTCAGTGCGGCTCCAGGAGCATGCCTCCTGTGGAAGGATGCAGGAGATGGCTCCAGCTCCTCTAGGGCCTGGGTTCTCACAATGCAGCTCCGGGGGTGTGGTTTGGGCTGGGTGGAAGCCTTCAACCCTCTGTAGTGCGATTGGTGCCCAGGGTCTGTACCTGACTCCTCACTGCACAGATCCGGGATACAGTGGGCCACTCGCTCCGTTCAGTCCGCTGGAAACGGCCGGCGCGGCCTGCAGCCCGGTCCATGCTCACCGCTCCCTTCAGTCCCAGGATCTTGTTTCTTAATCCATTCTGCCGGTCTGTGTCTTTTAATTGGCATATTGAGGACATTGACATTAATGTTATGACTGATATGGTCTGATTTATACCTGTTGTGGTATTTTTCCTGTTCTTGAGTCTTTTATTCTTTGCTTTTCCTCTTTCCATTCAGTTTCTTGTTTTGCCCAATTCATTCACTTTGCTAGGTCTCATGAGTTTTTGATCTTCATTCTTTTTTTTTTTTTCCCAAGATATTCTTTAGAATGTTTTGGAGTGCAGGTTTTATAATGGGGAAGTTCTTCAGGTGGTCTTTGTCATGGAAGTATCTTATTTTTCCATTTATTTTGAAAGATAGTTTTGTAGGATACATCAGTCTAGGTTTGAGGTTATTTTCCTCCAAGAATTGAAACACTTCACTTTGGGCTCTCCTTGCATTGAGCATTTTCGTTGAACACTCTGCTGTGATCTGGATGGGCTTCTCTTTGTATGTTTGCTTTTTCTTTTCTCTAACTGCTTTCAGTACTTCATTTTTTATTGGCTATCTGGAACCTTGATAATTATATGCCTTGGTGTAGATTTTTCATTACCAAAGGCTTTTGGAGTCCTATATGCCTCATTCATCTGTGTGTCCAATTCTTTTTCCTTTTCCTATGAAGTTTTCTATTATTATATCTATGAATTTTTAATGCCTTTTGCACTGTCCCCTGCTTCAGTGACTCCAATCTGCCTTATGTTGTTCTTCTTTGAGTCATCTAGGAGCTGCTGGATTGAATTCTTATGGCCCCTTGCCATTTTCCATAAGTTATTTCTTTCCTGTTCATTGGCTGTCATCCTGTCTTCTAGATCTGAAATTCTATCCTCAGTTTCATTTATCCAACTTTGCAAACTTTTATTCTCATTTTTGATCACCTGGAACTTTGCTTGAAGCTGTTTAAAATTTTTCATTACTGTTGTTATCTGAAATTCTATGGTGTCCCTGATCTCTTCCTCTGTGAAATCTTTCACTATGGTTGGCATCTCTGTTTTCATTTCAGAGATCAGTTCTGATTTCCATTTTAGTACACCTGCTTTTATTACCAGTTGAGAGAGTCCTGGTGACTGAGCTTCATTTTATTCCATTTCTTTTTTCCTGAATTCCCATATGGTGATGTTCTTTGTGTCTTTTTTTCTTGATTTTTTTTCTCATTTCTAATGTCCTGGTGAGCTCTGTAGATCACTGCATGACCTAAACAGTGCTTATGCAGACTCTCCCAAGCAGAATTAGAGCACCCACAAGGCTTCTGGCCTGGGTCCAATGTGGGCAGTCTGTTAGCAGGTGATGGATTTCACTGTGTGATTTCCAGAGCACTTACCCAGACTCATTAGCAGAGGAAAGGTTCCCACCATGCCTCTGGTCTGGATGAAATGACAGAAAGCTGTTAGCCTGTGGTGGAAGTCACTGTGAAACATCACCAGCATGTGCCCAGACTCACCAAGGGTGAATAGAGCTCCCATGGGGCATCTGGCCTGGGTCCATGGCAGGCAGGCTGCTTGGAAGTGGCAGAGTCTGGAATTCAATTTATTTTAACTTCCATTTTTGTTTGTTTGTTTTTTTGTTGTTGTTTTGTTTATTGGTACATTGTATATATACATCATGATCACAATCAATGTTAACTTCCAGTTTTTCCTCTTTTATGCTTTGTGCACTTTGGAAAGTTTCTTAGTCTAAACAGGTATGATAATACTACTTTTTGGCCTCCTATCATTTTCTGTGATGGTTTCATAAGATAATGCATTTGCAAAATGACCATCAACATATGCATTCCCCAAATGTTAGTTTCTCATTTTGAGAGGCAAATGCTTTGTAGATAGTGTAACAATGCAAGTGTATTTCACAATTGCTAATCGCATGGAAGTATCCTGAAAAATTACTTCTGAGGCTAATATTTACAAGGAAATCTAGAGTTCTAAACATTCAAACTTAAATTTCTTCACAACAATAACTTTTTAAAAAATGTCTTACATTCTATTATCATTTGTTTGTGTTTATAGCTTTCCCAATTCCCTTCTCAAAAAGACTATCACAAAACACTTAACAAATCAAATGACAGACACAGAAAAACCTCAACTGCATTAAGATTGTTTTGTCCTGGAAATATTGACACAAAGATAAATTTGGAAATAAAATGTATGTGCTCTTCTTTCTTTTTCCCCCCATTTTTCTCACCTGAGAAACCTCAACTGATTATGCACTCTCATGTACTATTACACATGTACAATTTTTTTCTGAGTGTTTATCTCCTAGAACTCCTTTACTGTAGGGAAAAATATCATATGATAGTATTTTTTATGATTCCTAACTAACAGTTGCTATGTGGAATTTGCTCAAGAAGGGAAGAGTGGAACTTCATGGTTATTTAAGATTTAAACAATTCTAATACTCAATGCACTGGATTTCAGTACTTTTTTCGGTGTTCAAAACACTTTCTGATTTGCTTTTGGCTCTATGAGAAGATCTATCAGTGTAATGCTATTACTTAGATTACAATAGATGCCTGCCTACATCTTCTTAACTACTGGAAATAACCTCACAAAGAGACAGATTCACCTCTGGAAGTAAGGTGGTTTTGTTTATGCAGAACTCTAGTGGCCTTTCTTGTGCCTCTCCAGTTTGAGGACTTTTGTGTCTTCATAGAGTATCTCTGACAAGAGCTTTGGGATCTTACTCACCCAGTCATCTATTCATTTACTTATTCACCACTTATTTCTAAGTATTCTGATATACAGGTCTCTCTCCTGGGTACTAAAGATACAGCAGCAAAGAAACAAATGAGATTTCTCGATTGGGGTTTAATTTCCATTTTGATGATTACAAGAAGTCACAATCATGACAAGTTGTACCAATCAAAACTTCAAAAATGAATTTAAAAAAATGGAGTATTAGCCATAAGGACTAAAGCAGATATTCATACTTAAATTGTTGCTCCTTGAGGACCTATTCTAAGTAAAATAAATACAACACAGATATGTAAATAATGTACCATTTCTCTAGTATAAGAAACTAAAAGGTGTAAATGTGGTCCAGAATATATGAAACAGATTTTGAAATAGGAAGAAAATGTTCAAAGGGAAAGCAGGAAAAATAAAGAAGGGAAATAATTAATATGATAGTAAAAACAAAAAAATGTAAAGAAAGGGCTGGAGGGTTAGCTTAGTGGTTCCGGTGCCTGCCTCGCAAGCACAAGGTCCTGAGTTCGATCCCCGGTAACCACATATAATGCTGGGTGTGGAGACAAACCCACCACCAATCAACACCACATACCACAATGCCAGACGTGGTGGCTCATGCCTGTAATCCCAGCACTTGGGAGGCAGAGACAGGAGGATTGCTGAGTTTGCGGTGGCTTGCCTGGGCACCATAGTGAGTTCAGGGCCAGCCTGAACTACAAAGCGAGACCCTGTCTCAAAAAAAAAAAAAAAAAAAAAAGTAAAGAAAGCTTATATATATGGGAGTGGTAGGAAGGGCAGGAGAATGGGAAAAGTGAGAAACAAGATATATCATGTACAGGTACAAGTTTTTAAAGTTGAATGTGGTCATATGCGAAATGTACCAAAATATTCCAGTAAAAAAAATTCAGAAAGGCCTTTATTTCATGATTGTTTTAGACAGGAAGGATGTCGAGGCTCTGGTGAAGACTATCTCAGAATGGGGAAAGAAATACATTACCTTGCTTGGTGGCAAACTCAGTAGTTGAAAGAATTTGATTCTTTTAAAAACTCACTTTATATTTCTTTTTCACTTGTTCTGTTTTGCCTACATTCTGAAATAGACTTTGAGACAGGGCATGGATTATTAGATAGGGTGCTCTATAAGAATAGAATGGTTCTTATAATTTCCAGAATTGGTATAAGGAATAAGGCAAAATTCCATTGTAAAGGTAGATTTGTATATTATTTAGCTGTAAAGAACTAGAAGAAAGTGCTAAGTAGAGCCAAAAAAGACCTGGATTTAGACTGTCATTCTTATATGTATTCTGTGCTCTGTGTATAGAGTAATAGCATTACACTGATAGGCCTTCTTATAGAGCCAAAAGCAAATAAAAAAGTAAAAGATTTATCTCAGGGCATAAATTCTCTCAGTTTTTGAAAGATTTCTGCAAGGTTGTAATACTATAAATGTAAAAGATTACCCAAATATGATGTGTTTATTTTTGTACACTTTGTCCTCAAATCATCAGGGTTCATATTTGCTGGGGCATAGCCTTCCTGTATCTCCTAGTAGCAGGGAAACTATAATGGATTGCTAAGGATACATTTAGGTGTTGTGGTTAAGCTGAACTGTGTCAGTTTGATTGACTTAGGAGCCATCTATGAATTAGTAAAGCATACTTCCTTGTGTCTGGGAAGTTTACAGAGGCATGACCCTGGAGAGTATATGTGGACTGCAGTACCTTCCTCTTTTCCTCTCTGCTTCCCAGCCATCATGAACCAAGTATCTTTGTTCTGTTGTGCTCCTCTATAATGATGTTTCTGCGTAGAGCCTGATTACTATGGACCTACTCCCTTAAAACCATGAGGCCACTCCTTTTACTTGTAGTTGTTGTATCTTGTATTCCAGGGATAGGAAAGCTGACCAATTCATATGCTGAGTATAGACATATAACCCATCTACATGGGAACTTTGAGATCTAAAGTGCAAACTAAAGTTGGATTTTCTCACTCCAATCAAGAACAGAAAGTAATAACAGGGCATTGAGACTAGGATAAAGTTGCTCTCAACATCAGTTCGCCTGGATTTCCTTTACGCAATTAGGCATTTCCTGCTTGAACGTTGAGGAGACTCTAATCGTTTTGACAATCTTTTCTGTCTTTATTTGTTGTTTAGAAAGGCCAGTGCTCCAAAGTTTGGAGTTTTGTTTGTGTTTGCTGGCTATGATTGAGACAGCACTTACTATGTGATAGCTACTGTGTTATATTTGTCATCTAAGTTATTCCTCATAGTAGCCCATCATACTGTTATCGCTTTTCCCATTTTACAGATGACTAATACAGAACATAATACTTTTTACCCAAGTATATGGTAGAGCAATAGTGGAAATCCTTGCGTGTCTGTCTTCAGAACTCACTTTTCAGTCATGTGAGCAACCACCAGCTGCTCAGTCTATAGAGTCACTACCTTCAGTGCAGGGGCCAAAGATGCTCCTTTAAAGAGCTTGTGTGTGGAACAGATGTATTCTCATGAAGTTCGCAGGTTTTATTAAGGTCTGTCCATGAGCTTGATATTTTTTCCTGTGTGCAATTCACATCATGGTCTCATAGTGCAAAACTGAAGGCAGAGGCTATGTTGAACCATATTTTTTTCCTTGTCATATAAGGTCAGGATTGGGTACAGCATGTTGAAGTATATATTGTTCACAGCCTTTTTCTGTTCACTGAACTTTCCAATTAGTGTCCACTTAAATGGATGCCAGAGAGAATTTCTTACAAGCTATAGTGTCATGTTGAATTGTGGTGATTACAAAGGCTGCAGTGACAGGAAAGACTGAAGATATTTTTTCCCCACTTCTTATATTGGTTGGAAAACCGATGTGAAAAATAACCCTTAAGAATTCCCTTATATAAAAGTATATTAAAGCATTTTTTGCCATTTTCTTATTAAAAGTCCTTCTAATTTAAATGTTTCATTTCTTTGAGTTTTGTTCTTAAGATTATAGTTGTATATAGCCTTTAGGGTAATGTTATATTGATTATCAAATGTCTCCAGTGGATTTCTGCTCTTGATCTATTAAGTATACTGCAAAACAGTGTGGATTGTCTATTTTTCATTCCAAATGTCATTTGCTGTTAGCTATTTTCTCATACTCAGTTGCTTTCTATTCCTTTTGTGTTATATTATTTTTGCATACACTTACACATTTTACAAAATTGGTTAAATATGGGATTATACTGTGTTCTGAGGGTAAATTTGAACATTACATCTGATATTTTATTTTGTGTCAGAAAGATTTGGGCATTTTTCACCTTTATTCCCTTCAAAAAGGAGAAAGAAATGCCCCAGTCAATGAATAATTTAAGTCCTTGAATTCTGAAGAACATATTTGACTATTTCATGGTACAGGCATCTTTATTTTATGTTTCCTTCCTGAAGGCATGAGAAGCATCAAGTATTATAATATGAACTCAATCAGTCATGTCCTTTCCTGAGGCTGTGTGGCGATGAGTCTCACCTCAAAAGGTTGTAATTTGTGGAAAAGAAGAGAATTCAAGGAAGGCCACAGTTACTCGATATACTTTGCTTTTTGCTGGTAAGTCTAGCCGCACAGGCTTAGTCTTCCTTCATGTTAAGATGAAGAAAGTGGGTTTTACTGTTAAAAGGATTGTTCCTGAGGTTTTTTAAAAATATCAAGTTCATGGTGAAGATGTTGTTTTGTCTAGCTTACTTCCATTTGGATTACAGCTTCATGATAGGGGTGAAATTAAGGGAATGTTTCAAAATATATGTTGGTTCTGGTTTCTGGTTCTATTTTATAGAGCTTTATTGTGGCATTTCCAGCTAACAATGAAAAAAGATGTGAATAAGAAAAGAGGTAGATTTGTTCATAACAGTCCAGTAATGAATGATATCAGAAAATAATTTATTCTGAGTTTATCTACATCAAGGCCATCTCAAGGAGTGGCAAGTAACTAGATGAAGTTAGCTTGGCATTTATAAATAAGTTCGACTTCCTTGCAATTTGATTCTTTGGGCTTCATGGCCATAATACCAAAATAATTTCAAAAATATTGATAAAATTCTCAGCTTGTACACTAACCCACAATATGGTCATAGGTTGAACAACTGTTCTACTGAAAACAAAAAACATTTACACCTGAAAATGTTTTTGAAATTCTGTTTACCTCTGTTGTGGTGTTGTTTTTAAGACCCAATATTTTTCTTCCACTTCCACCAACTAACATTTTCTCAACTTGCTTTGAAAAAAATTTACTTCTTCATCTCTTGTCTTGAACTTGCTACCTTAGTCTATGCTCCTACCTTACTAATTTATTACAGGTGTCTAATTTGCCTTTTTTTGATTCCAAATAGCGCTCTTTATTTTTGCTCCCTCCTCTGCCTGTAATGTTTCTCTAAATAGTCTTCTAATTATTACTTGCTCTTTATCCTTTAGCATGGTACCACCTCCCTGCAGTCTTACATGTCTCATTCTTTCCATTCACCAAGTTTTCTTAGTATTATCCATAGGTAAACTGTTCATGGCCTCTGAAAACACTGTCAGTCAGTAGAAGCCAGTCCAGCTTCTTTATTCACATGGAGAGACAATTGTGTATCACTAATTCTTGCTGGTACATGTTCCTAGTGAGCTTGAATTCTACGGAGTGTGAGAAGGTGCTCCTCCTTCTGACAATGATGGCCTGATTCTGCCAGGTACTTCTTTGCAACTTGGAAGGGGAGGGACACCTTTAATATTAATGCTAAGTTGCTGCTTTCCTTCCCTGGGGATTTCAGAACTTGCCAATCTTTTCAATTTACAAGTGTAGATCCCTACCAGGGAAAGTGTGACACATAAATAGTAGCTCACAATTATTTCTGTTTTACACCTGGCTGATCCAGACTAACCTTTTCCTTTTCTCCAAAGCATGCATATCTAGTGATGGATCAATACATTAGCTTCCTAGGGCTTATGTAATAATAAATTAGTACAAAATGAGTAGTTTTAGCCAGAGAAATTTATTACCTCATATTTTAACAGGATGGAAGTCTTGCAACTAAGGTATCAGCAGGGCCAGGCTCTTTTCAAGGACTCTAGAAAATAATTATTCTTTGCCTTTTGTAATTTCTGGGGGATGTTTGCTATCTTTGCTGTTCCTCAACTTGTATTTGTGTCACATCACTCACTCCTGTCTTCATATGACTTTTTGTCCTGTGTCTCTATGTCCACAATTCCTTTTCTGATGAAGATACCAGTCATATTGGGTTTAGGGTTTATCTTAATCAGTTATGACTTTATTTTACCTTGGTTACATCTGTAAAGATTATTTTCAAACATGCCACATTCACAAGTTTTTAGTGACATGAATTTGAGGGACACTATTTAAAGGCTTTAAATTCAAATGGTATTATTAATAGTTTTTATTTTTTTCTAATTGAATTCTTTATTGGTACAATTTATATACATCTCAAAATCACATATAACATTGGGAAATTTGTACCAGTATATGCCACAAGTTAATTCTCATTTTTACCCATATCCCTACGCACTCCCCCCTCCTCCCCCCTTTATACATGTTCTTTTATTTTCTTTCTGTATCATATTTATTCCTTCCCCTCATCACATTCCCACACCAAGTTTCCTATAGAAATATTCCACTCTATAAAAGCTGTCCTACTTTCTAGAACTCATTTGCATCTACAGGTGTTCATTCCAAGGAGAAGATCCGGAAATTGTCTATCTGTGATCTATTGATTTCACTTATTTGTATATCCTCCAGATGTCTCCATTTGCACCTAAATGGATCGATCTTGTCATTCTTTATGGCAGAGTAATACTCCATTTTGTAAAAAAACCACATCTTCTTTATCTACTCTCCAGTTGATGGGCATTTGGGTTGTTTCCAAGATTGAGCTATCACGAACTGGGCTGCTATGAACAAGGGTGTACACCTGTCTTTCCAATGTGAGTTTTTAAATTCTTTTGGGCATATTCCTAGCAGGGGTATAGCAGGGTCGAATGGGACCTGTAGTCCTAGGTTTCTGAGAAGTCTCCACACAGATCTCCACAATGGTTGCACAAGTCTGCAATCCCACCAACAGTGGAGAAGGGTTCCTTTCTCCCCACAGCCACGCCAGCATTTATCGTTGGTTGACTTTGTGATTGCAGCCATTCTTTGTGGAGTGAGGTGGAATCTCAATGTTGTTTTCATTTGCATCTCTTGAATGACCAGAGATGATGAGCATTTCTTCATATGTTTCTTGGCTGCTTTGATTTCTGCCTCTGAGAAGTGTCTGTTCATTTCAGTTGCCCATTTTTGAATTGGATCTTTAAACTTGGGGAGGCTGATCTGTTTGAGTTCTTTATATATTGTCGATAATAGCCCTTTGTCTGATACACAGCTAGTAAAGATTTTTTCCCATGTTGTCGGTTGTCTTCTAGCAGTGCCAGCGACTTCTTTGGCTGTGCAGAAGCTTTTCAGTAGGATGAGATCCCATTTGTTGATTCTTTCTGCTAGTTCTTGTGCTAGGGAGGTTTTATTCATAAAGTCTCTGCCTAAGCCAATGTCTCCAAGAGTTTTACCAAGCTGTTTACCAGCAGGCTTATTGTTTCTGTTTTAATGTTTAAGTCTC
>PVIC010034213.1:0-19724 GCA_004025085.1 Thryonomys swinderianus
GCTTGTGAGGCAGGCGCCGGAACCACTGAGCTAACCCTCCGGCCCAATTACAGATTTTTTTTTTCATAATTCATTCTGATAGAATCCATATCCTGGATGAAACATTTTAATTTATATCTATTTATTGAATATATTTATTCCACTTACCTTAAATTCACTTCTGACCCTACCATCTGTATCTTCTTTAGAAGTCTGATTTCTACTCCACCACATGTAGGCTGTCACATGCCGAGGAAACCGGAAGCATACAATACGGCTCAACTCTCTGCTCCATTGTTATCCACCCTCTTGTTCTTTCAGGTGTTGAAGTTCTTGAAGTAACCATCAAAAAATGTAATTCAGGGCCGGAGATTTAGCTCAGTGGTTCCAGCACCTGCCTCGCAAGCAATTCACTTTTCTGTTCAGATTAGCCATGTTCTTTTTAGCCTACCATCAGCAGACCTCAAAGTGATGATGATTCAACTATTTTTCTTTATGTTTCCAGCACTGTGTTTTACTTCCATGTAGCACTAAGAAAGTTACAATATATTCATGTACTAACCACAAGGGGAAAAAAATCCTTTTAGAAGAGGGAGAATTTCATTTTGTTATAAATGTCTAATCTAATGAACACCTTACAATTAGAATTCAATTTAATTTTTTTAAGAAGCAAAACTTTGCAAGCATAATTTACCAGTGGGAATTTTTTGAAAACATGATAAGGCCAAAGTTGAGTATGTTTAATGTTATTAATTAATTATCTAGAAAATAGAGAATATCTCATGGTATGAATAACATTAAGAGGGCAACTGAATTGATTGTTCTTAGGTATACGCTTCAAACTATATAACAAAGGTAGTAAAATATAATGTAGTCAATAAGTTTTATTTAATCAAAAATCATTAAAATTAAAAATAAATAATAGTAAATTGATGGAACATTTCACGTCAGTCTGTTTGGTCTCCTACTGACACAATTACTCTTCAACTACAGGTTGAGGTTAGTGTTAGACTTAGTTTTGTCCAACATCACACAGTGATAGAGATATAACATAAATACATTACTTTCTGATTTCAAAATCATTTTAAAACTAAATCTTCCTTTTGTTCTTTCATGCTACTTAAAAATGAACAGCTTAGTCTTAAAGTATTTAAAGTACAAGTAAAGCTAATTTTCCGTTTTCTTTCTGTAGTCACTCTTTTTGGTATGTTTCACCCTTTATTACTAATAAAAACGAGATCAAATGTAATGTAGATTAAAGTAAGAAATCTGAAAATGTTCCAAAAATATTTTTAAATTAAAATATTTTTAGAACTAAAAAGCTCTAAAATTTCCTATTCTGTTCCTACTATTTATGGAGTATTTGCAAATACCACCCCAATTTTCAAAAAATGCTATTCTGTTCCATTAGTCAATTATACGGTTGTTTTTTTTTTTTTTTTTTTTTTTTTTTTTTTTTTTTTTTTTTTTTTTTTTTTTTTTTTTTTTTTTTTTTTTTTTTTTTTTTTTTGGAGACAGGGTTTTGCTTTGTAGTTCAGGCTGTCCTTGAGCTCACTATGTAGCTTAGGCAAGCCTCGAACTCAGCAATCCTCCTGCCTCTGCCTCCCGAGTGCTGGGATGATAGGCATGAACCACCACGCCCAGCACTGCGGTATGTGGTATTGATGGCTGGTGGTTGTGAGTCACCACACCCAGCATTGTTTGTGGTTACCGGATGGAACTCAGGACCTTGCACTTGCGAGGCAGGTGCTGGAACCACTGAGCTAAATCTCCAGCCCTAGTCAGTTATACTTTTACAATAATGGGACATATGAAGTTAGATTTTGTTAATTTTAAATATATTTGTTGACCTATTGACTTTAGATTTTAAATTTAGAAACCTAGATTTGACAACCTTGCTTGGACAATATAATCTCAATAACCTGGGTATTTTAATTTACTGATGAGTGCATGTAGAATATGTTAAATTATCATACTGCATTTGGTATTAACTTTGATTAGTTGCTGTGGTTAAACTTAGAATTTTTAATATGCAATTGCACTGAATAAATATATCTGCATTAAATACTTTAAAAATTGGTTTCAGAACATTGTGACTTGGTAACCTCAGAAAATGTCAAAAAAATTTTAGGCAATTACTAAGTTAAGAGCATTGCTCCAGGTAGCATGGCTCCAAAGACATGCTCTCCAGGAACCTTTGAGAGAGGATACACTGAAGTCCAAGCCAGATGCTCCAGGAGTTCTGAACTGCTTTGGGCTTTGGGAATTTCACTTCATTAACTATTGGTGGAAATGTAGACTGGTGGAATCACTGTGGAGATCAGTGTGGAGTTTCCTCAAAAAACTGGATTAGAGGTCCCATTTGACCCTGCTATTCCTCTGCTAGGTATGTACACAAAAGAATTAAAAGATTCATATCACAGCGATGTATGTTTACAGCAGCTCAATTCGTGGTAGCTAAATCTTGGAAACAATACAAATGCTCATCAATTAGAGACTAGATAATTAAGATGTGGGGTCTAAAAAAATATTAAATGGAATATTATTCAGCCATAAAATGATAAATTTGAGTCATTTTTACTCAAATGGACGAACTTTAAGGACACACTCGAGTGAAATAAATAGGTCACAGATGTGTTAATACCTTATCTTTTCTCTGGTATGAGAAACTGAAGATGTAAATGAGTTATAGAATGTATGAATATATTATGAAATAGAAAATATTCAAAGTGAAAAAGGGGGTAGGGGTAAATATCAAAGGGAAAGAAAAATGATGATTAAACAGAGGAAACGAAGCTAGGTATAAACTGTGTATAAGCTGTGACTGGCGCATGACTGGTGAAACGTAGGGTGCCAACTCAGCTCTGCCCTGCACACTGGGTCTGCATTCCTCTTCTTCACCTTGGGGTCTTCACTTTTGTCTTCATAACATGGAATCTTGCAGCGGGGAGATTGGGTTGTGCTCCCCAGTCAAGCAGCTGTAAATGATACTCATAGCATTATAGCATTAGTTTCTCTTTTCTGAAGTGATGTTGCTTAGACATTGTAAGTTCTTGCAAACTCCAGTGGTTTAATATAACTGCCCTATGGATTAGTGCTTTAGGCAATGGTTTTAGAAAAAAAGAAAAAGCCCTTTAAAGTTTTATGATTTCTATGTTTGAGAGTATTGTTCTTGTACACAACACTCCTGAATATCTTTGGGTGAGTCTGTGTTGCCACTAGGTGACTGGTTGGAAATATGATGTTTCAGGTTTGAATTGATTATCTGTCAAAATGACTAACACTTCATTAAGGAGATTTAAATTGTCTAATGGGCTTTCAAAAACACTGGAGGGATTTAAGCAAGGAGAAGAAATATACCATACATTAGTTATTTGTAAAGTTACTCAAAGGGTGAGTAGAGAAAGGAACGGCATGAGGACTGTATCTGTGCTTAAATTTTGGGCTTTAATCGACATAGTAGGATATTTGTATTATCTTGTTTAGAAAATCTTCTTCATTGACACCTTGTCTTGTCCAAGCAGCAGATGAAATGTTCAAGACTTCTCTATTAGTTTCTGTAGAATGCCTTTCTCAATAAACCTTCCTGCGGTACTGAGGGTAGGAAAACAAGGGAGAAAAGCACTGCCAGTTTCCCACGTTGATTCTCTGAGAGCAGTACTTAATGAAGGCCCTACTTTTTATTGTATTGCAAGACTTCTTGAAGGTGGATTCCTTCAGGTGGGATTGGAAGCCCAACAATTGCTTGTTGGACCGTGTCACATTTCCTGTCCTGAAACACACTGGCTGATGTTCATGGGGAAACCACACCTCTCTTAAATCTCCGTGGCTGAGTCACCTGCTCAGTCACCTGCTCCCAGCATAGGCTCGGTTAATCCCTTATGCGATATGTTTATTATTTTTAATGCCAAGGGTTTTGTGAGAGAGAAGTTTCTTCTCTTCACAAAGTTTCTAAGTTAGATCCTTCTTTTAACAGTGATTGATTTTAGTAATCTTTCTGCATACTGTCTTCAATGTGTAACAGCTATTTGTTTCCTATAAATCCTCTTTATGTTAACACTCATGTGTTTCTATGAAAGTCAGTGTGTGTGTGTGTGTGTGTGTGTGTGCGTGTGTGAACTCTTATTTTTTAAATCATATTAAATAAGGAAAGGACTGGAAAGAAAGGTTAAGATTTAGAAATCTCCTACCACCCAATTTGAAGAAAAAAGAGTCATGCAGTCATGTAGCTATCTTCAGTTAGCTTTACACAGTGCAGTGAGATGGGAATGTAAGAATAATTTTTCAGAAACTGAACAATCATCAGTATCAATGTGTAGAAAAGATATAAGTAACATCTGTTGAGTATCAGTTTAAACATTTCTCCTGACCTATGATTACTTGGAAAGAAAAAAAATAAATAGGTATAAATAAGCAATATTAAAACCTTTATACTTAAGTTGATACTGGCCTAAGGAAATAAACTGGAAAGGAATGCAAGTAATTCACAGTAAACTATTTTGTCATAAAACATAGTCACAAATATCTTTACAAATAAAAAAATTACATATTGAGGTCATTATCATTGTCTACATTTTTATTTCAAATTTCCTATGATGATCTTCCTAATTTAAAAAATTTTATAATTTAGTATAGAGCCTAACACAAATCTGGTTTGTTAGTTTTATTATTAAGTTTAAGTTATAGATATTTGCATTTTGTTTTCCAAAGATTTTTTTTGTCTTTGTTCCATTTTAAATACATTTATTGCCTACCAGAAATCTCATTACTACAATTTAACCATTCTGTTTCACTTTGAATCCTCCTACTCTGTCCCATGGTTTGATCTTCAAATAATTTTTTAAATTTTGCAGGTACTAAGTTTTCTAGATTCCAGCCTCCTGCAGATATATGTGGTTTGTTATCGCAGCCAGTGACCACTTTTTATACACATTATATTTCTCAAACTTCTGTTAGAATCTCTCCATTCTCTTCTGTAGTGAGAATTGCTGCAGATATTCTGAGGCTTAACTGATCTTGTATGTAGAGTTGATTTATTATTAGTTATTTCTGTCTAGACACACATTTGATAATTTCTTTATGATTAACTTCACTGCCTTCACTTGGGTCATTTTTTCTTCTCTGATACATAGTGAAACATTCACTACCACACGTTTTTCTTCAAGTAAATAAATATTTCCCCCAAAAAGTTTGAATATTTTCTCTTCTATTTTCTTTTATTCTACAGGTGTAACATGCTAAATCTCATTTGTCTTATTTATATGCTTATACAATAAATCAACAATAATTTTCATATAATTATTTTCTATTTTCTTTTCGGTGAGATTCTTTTAAAATCAAACAACCTGATTTCCTGTCTCTGTTATTTTTAGCTTTTGTTCTGATACCTATCAACTAATTTTCAATGCTGTTTAATACTAATTTCTTTTGAATTTCCTGGGAGCTCTGTTCCTATTGATGCTCTATACTCCTCTTTACACTGTTTTAATTTTCACATGAGTTTTTAATTATAGTTTCTTTCAGATTCTGAAGAATTCTTTTCCCCTCTCCATAATCATTTAGCAAAATTTTTTGAAGATTTTAATAGCCTGCCTTTTAATTTCATTTTTTCTGTACTTGCTTTTCAAGTTAAGGTTGAAGTTTTTTTAAAAAAATTTCTTTTTTAGAAAAAGTATATAAAACTTTGTCAAAACCTTGCAATTTGGTGAAAATCGCATTGTAGGTGCTTTGCTACGGAAGCTGCTATTGGGTGGCCAAGAGGCAGTCAAACTGCCGGGACAGAGGCAGTTCTGAGCACCCCCCACAGGGTTCAGAAATCACAGCCCTGCAAAACACGCGGCATCGGTTTGATTTCAGGCTGAAGCGGGTCCTTGTTTTTCTGAGTATTTGCTGCATTTCATGGAATACAGGGAGGGAAAAGAGTGGATTTTATTCTCTTTCCTTTAAAAAAAAACCTTTGATCCAGGGAGCACCATGACTTAACAAAACATTAGAAGTGTGTTTAATGAACTGCCCTCTTTTTCAGGTTAGATAATGTAATTCTTACCTGGGGTCACAGCTGGAACTGGACGTCACATCTCCTGTTTTGCCGCCCTGTGCCATTTGGGCAGGCTGGCTCTGTAGAACAATGGCACAGGTTTCACAGAGGAAATTCCTATTGTACATACATAAAAATAATTTTTGTTTTATAATCATCTCAGCGCCATCGCTGTGGCTTCTCATTTCCTCTGACGATGAGTCACTATCGAACACTCTACCTTTTCTTGATTTTATTGGAGAAATCCAATTATTCTGTAGAAAGCAGAGGCACCGATGGAATCACTGGCTGATTATCTTTTTTTTTTTTTGGCTGAAGAGTACTCAGGTTTTATTTTTCACTAAGCATATTTTGTTACTGGAGGGAGCACAGGAAGTAGTAATAAACGAATACACAGCATATGCATCAAGAGTAAAATTTGTTTTTTGAAGCTATAAGGTCAGCAATGGCGCTTCGATCTGTAATTTAGCTAGCAAACATATCTGTTGTTTTTGGGTGACGTCCCTCTAGTCTGGTTCACGGGAACACTCTGCAGTGTTTCTCCTGCTGTCCAGGGTACTGACATTCATAGATGAAAAACTATTGTTTGGATCTCTCACTTTCACCAAAGCTAAGCGAGTTTAACCTAAGCAGAAATAATTGCTGCTGTAGCAGCAGCATCAAGGCCTTACTGTTAGCATCTGTCTCCTTGGCTTTTGACCTAGTTTCCACCATCCGATTCTCTGAGCTCAACAGTGGGTCTCAGCTACTTCTTCTCGGGCCTGGCGAGACCACAGTGAGATCAGGCAGATCTTACTTACCTTCCTGGCTCTAAAGCACATTTGTTGTTCTCTCTGCATTACACTTGCCCAGCGTTTGATTTATGGACTGCTTAAAATGCTTGTTTCACAGTCCTTCTCTACAAGATGTATGGCTCTCCTGCTCTTCCTTAATCTGTTTCCGCTGCTCGGAGAACAGCATGACATGTTTCCAAAAGAGTTTACACAGACTATTTTTAGAAATTTACATTTTCTTTGGACATTTCCCTGGTGCTTATCTTCCTAGGGCTATATCTACATGCGATTTTTATAAACGCAAGTACTCAATCATTTTCAGGGGGAGGGTTTAATTTTAATTGAATTCATTATTGTCAAGGATCAATTTTTTCCTCTCCCAAATCTATAAACACAGTGGAATGATGGTTTTCAGAAATTTGGTTGTGGGACTAAATTTTTCTTGATGTTTTAAAATAGGTACATAACATGTTATTGTCTAATCTCAGTTTTCCTTGCAATTGTGCTTGGTGGTCACTATTACCATTTCAGAGTTAGGCCACTAATTGAATTCCATGATTCCTGGGTCTGTCTCTTCCCTGGTATCTTTCAGTCTTGTCTTACATTCATTTATGCATAGCCTGGCCTACAAAATAGCAGACACCTGTGCTTTTACTTATGCACAGTTTCAGACTCAATCTCTGAGAGTCTCATTTGCTTGACCCAGAGGGCCCAAGGATTGTTTAACGAGCAAGCATCATGGTTTGGATGTGCAGTGGCCAAGCATCAAGCTCAGGGATTGTATTAGCTTTCTCAGATTATACAAGACAGTCTCCTGACCAATCCGTCTTAAGAGTCCTATTTCAAAATACATTCATCAGTATCAACAAGCTATGGATAGTTGTCTTCATGTGATATATCTTGCTTCCATACTTCTCCTTGGGTATTTTGAAGTTCCTAGAACTTGCTTAATTTACTATCCACAAAGACTTTATGATTCAGCCAAATAATATCATACCCAAAATGATTTTCCTGATTTACTAAAGCTACAGTCTACAGAGCAGTTCTGTGTTCATAAATCTATTGATTTTTTTGTACTGAGATTTGAACCCAGATCCTTTGCACTAGGTTACATTCCAATCCCTTTTTATTTTTATTTTGAGACAAATTCTCCCTAAGCTAACTCACTAAATTGCCCAGGCTGAATAGGAATTTGTGATCCTCCTGCTTCAGTCTCTCAGAGTGCTGGCCTAATAGGGCAACACAGCTATGCCCAAGTTCTTTTTGCTGTCTTTAATACATGGTATGCTTTGATTGCATGTTGATTTTCTAATTTCTTTCTTGTCACTGTATATTCCTAAAAAAATAATTGTTTTGATTTTTCTGCCATGTAAAATAATTTCTGGTATAAAAATACATAATGAATGTCTAATGGAAAAATTTATAAATCAGTTATATAAGCATAGTTTTCAACTTTGGGGTTATTATGGCCAAAAAGGGAATGAAGTAGCAAATCACTCTATGTCTGAAATTCCATTTCTTCAATTTGTAGAGATTTAGGTCATATTAAAGAAACATGCTACTCAATATTGTAGAGTTTTATCTTTCAGCAAACCAATACAAACCTTCATTTTATAAATGAGAGATACAAACATTATATTGCAGAAAATATCATATTTATTAGTAGCAGAATTACAAGTACCATAATTGTCAGGACACATGGCATGATTAAAGTAGTCACAAAATAAAACATTGGCAAAAATTATAAATAGAAAGAATGCAAGTAAATGCAAAAATGTTTTGTAAAATAATTGTGAGGATTCAATTGTGGGCTAAGCAGGATGACAACAAGATCTAGAGTCTGGCAGAACAGAGAAGAGGGTACAAGTGGATCTGTAAATCCATTAAGGTTGCCATGTTTGATGACTTACATGTTGCCAAGTTTGAAACTTACATGCCTGAAAAGGAAAGTTAGACCAAAGCACCATCCTAGGCTTATTTTGAAAGATAAGACTTGAGAATTACCAAATTAAAGTAATAATTTTCACTTAGCAGCAAGTTTATTTACTTTGAAAATGTTTTTATAGTACTATTATTTAATAACTACCTAAAAGTTAAAGAGTAACAATTCTATTAGTATGGTTATTCTAGTCTAAATCTCAAGACATCACTGTCCTCACTATTTGTCTTTCAGAACTATTAACTTTTAAGATTTCTCATCTGTTTTGTGGCATTTGTTTTTTTACTAAGCTAACTTTCTTACATGAGGTATAATGTTCACAGATTATAATGCACATATACACATACTCCTATATAGCCATGCAATGATTAATGATAGGGATGCATATAGGATTGTGCACTGGTGCGTGACTCTATTATGCAAATATCACTTAATCTACCTTGAGTGAAGTAAGACCACTATGGCATCATTGGGCAATATAATTTTATGTGACAACCATTGTGTCCATGGTCTCTCTTTGACTATAATGTTTTCATTTGATGAATGATTCTCTCTCCCTCTCAAAAATGTCTTATGTCTACATATATTTATGTTATTTTGGAAAAGATTATAAACACTGTTGCCTTCATTCAGCATTCAGGGTTCAATATCCCTTTCTAGGAAGAATCTTCTGCTCTTAAGTTTCTAAGTGAACTATGTAGGTTCACAGTCTCTTCCACATATATACATATAATGTCATATTGGAAAGTTCAGTCCATTAATGACAAGATTGTGATTACTTTACTGATAACAGTAATTTAAATGACTGTCATTTATTTGACTAAACATGTAATGCCTTAACTTTGTGCTAGGATCTTATTATTCTTTATGTATTGCTCCTGGTGGCATTTGTAAACCTTTGTCTCTTATTAAAACATTCATTTTATGTAATCATACTTCAAAAAATCAGTATTAGCAACCATGTTTATTTCCTTGTATGAAAGGTATATATATCTTCATTCTAAACTTTGGTACTAATCTTTCTTCTGGTATGTAAGTGCAATTTATTTTATTGTACTTCTATGTAAGAGATTTTTAAAAGAATACCTATGAAAAATAATTGAAAGCTTTGACTTCCTCCTGGTTTCAAATGTGGATATCTTTAAACTCAAAATTCTTCACTCGGATTCCTGCTCATGTTCTTCATTCAGATATCCTGAATGTTCTTACTGTGTTTTGGCTCAGGCAGGTCCACTTGCCCTTGAGCTGTGCTCTAGCTTCTGAGATCCCAGGAAAGCTACATCTGCTCGGGGTGGGGGTGGGGGGGCGCTCATGCCCTGCACGTTCTCATGGGTGGGCAAAGTGTTTCTTGGCTGCGATTTTATCTTTGAAGCATCATTCTATTGTTTTAGCTTAAAATGAGGACTGATTCTTTCCCTTAATCTTTTGTTGCAATAGGATACGTCTTAAGACAAAATGCAGTGCTTATAAAAGGATATAAAGTCAGAAAATGGCCGTTCAGAATTTTAAGTGACTATTAAAGAGTGTTAGTGTTTCTTACTGTCCGGTTTTACCATTAAAACACACATACTACTCTTCCCCTTACTTTCACTGATACATTTTGCCACATTGTCTAAATTGATTTTTAAAACTGAATGATCT
Source organism: Thryonomys swinderianus (assembly GCA_004025085.1). Lineage (NCBI taxonomy): Eukaryota > Metazoa > Chordata > Mammalia > Rodentia > Thryonomyidae > Thryonomys > Thryonomys swinderianus. The sequence goes on from PVIC010034213.1 coordinate 10,370, forward strand.
TACCAGTCTTCAGTCAGGTTGACTGGGAGCCACATGGCTGGAGGGGTGTGAGCAATATAGAGGAACCACTTAGAAGAGTAGGAAAAGCGCAAGGGGTCAATGCATGGCATCAGAGTCACAGCAGAGTTGATCTGTAATGGGTTAAGGCAAACGTGTATGGGGTGGGCACACAGGTGCTGAAAGACAAAATTCTTGAACTGGAGGTATAGGACACATAGTGTGAGTCACCACACAAGTAGGAGGTTCCAAAGACTCAGGAGAAGGAAGCTTTGGCCCCAAGAGCAAGGAAGATGGGTGTGAGGTCCGTAGGAGGGAACCCCAAATATCAGGAGGTGATAGAGGCTCCTATGTTGTATCATGGCAAAGCTGTAGCTGTCGTCGTGCCTGTGGATGAAGAGGTTGGGCTGGTTATGCTGCGTGGTTGTTTGTAGGCAGTGTGACATTTATTATTTTAGCACGTGCGCCCCTTCGTGTTTTTCTGGGGAACAACACATTACTATGATAGTAATGTTGGCAGAATATAAGCAGACCAGAAAGGGGCGCGGCAGAAGTCAAAAGGGAGAGTATGAAGGTAGCCCGGACACAGGAGGCTGCCTCAGAGTGGAAAGAACATCGGAAGAGGGTGGTGTGGAAGGCAGAGGAAATTGAGGATAGAGGCGGGCGGTTTAAGGGGTGGAGCCGAAGGAGGGGCCAGTGATCCCCCCGGGGCTGCGCCCGGGCATTTCGGGGAGGCACCTGTGTGCCTCCGAAAGAGAAGGGGCACAGACGCAATCTTAGGGTTGTCAAGAGGAGTCCTTGGCCAGCCAAGCCTCGGAATGGCCTCAAAACCTGGGGTCAACACATCGTATAATCACTGAGGCGATGGGAAAAACGTCTAGCGGCAGCTGAAGGTCACCGCTGCCCTGACCCCTTACAGCATTCTGGGTTGCACAGTCCCAGACCTGGGCATCAAGGAGATCGGCCTCAGGTAAGCCGATTCCATGCGTCCCCAGAATTCTAGTACTTTGGCCTCAGAGACCCTAAGACCCTGGGTTTTTAAAGGAGCCGCTTGTGTCACGCGGTTGTAAGAGAGGATGGCTCCTGTTATGGTTAGGAATAAGATTCTGAGAGGTGAGGTCCTTGGAAAGAAGGTGGAAAGAAGCGGTCTGCTGAGCCCCAGGGAGGAGGAATTCCCCACGAAGGCGGGAGCACTCACCCGAGAGAGCTGAGGTGAAGGATTACCCGAGGGCCCCACGTTTGGATGCCTGGTGTTGTCCTCCTGAAGCTGCACATGCGAGGGTGAGGTGCAGAGTCACAAAAACACACCAAACTCTGGGAAGGTTTCTGTGACGCTTCTGTGTAGTGAATGCAGTGTAGGGCATTGTACGACACAAGCGGTGGGAGGGGTTTGATGGGAGCTGTAGCTCAGTGGCCACTGGGGATTGGCCTTTGGTTGTCAGAGGAGGGGCCCAACATTGGGGAGGACGGGCAGTCTCCTGCTGCGGTGTGCTCTCCTTAGCTCAAGGCTGGCTTTTGTCTGAACTTAGTCTACAGAGGGCCGCGGGCTCTCTCAGGACCTAGGAGACTGTTGTGTGGTGCAGTTGACTCCACCAGACTTGGATTTCGCCCTCTATAAAGTCTTACAGGAAAGAAAACTTAGTGCTGTAAATATGGCTGTGTTTGAATCCCAAGGAAAATGTAAATATGTTTAATACTGTTAAACTTTATGTTTATTATCTCTATAAACTCACCTAAATTATTATTCAATAACTTATATTTTGCCTCTAACTTGTACCCATTCTACAAACGCTATTTATTATAAGTATTAACGTTTACCTAAGACATGGAAATGTTCTATTTCACTAGATACCATCATTCAATTCAGAATATTTTACATTCGAGTTTAAATACATTTTTTTTTTTAGTTTTGGTATTTGCTCAAAATTAGAGTATATTTTAAATTTTCCTATTCTCCTAAGAATTGGTGGTATAGTGGTGTATTTTTGTCCTAGAGAGTTTACTTACCTTAAATTGTATGCATTTGTAAAATTAAGTAAGCAAATAATTATATCTTACTCTAAAGTAACTTGGATTATTTTCCTCACAACTTTTAAAGTGTATGATATTTTATCACACCCCTCTAATTCCTTTTTTCACCAGGGTGGGCACCTTCTGAATTCTCTCAGTGGCAGCATAAGCACACTGCTCTGCCCAGCGGAGCCTAGAGGAGCCAGAGTAACCAGCCCACAGTGCACTTTACACTTCTGTCTCTCCCTCAGGTTTAACCGTAAGTCCTGACTTTGTGTGTTATACTGTGTGTGTAGATGTTCTGTTCCATCAGATTCAAAGAATTGGGCAAGCAGCACAGAGTGAAAGTCTTCTCCTGCACAGCTAAGTTATTCCTCGGGTAACTGAAGTAGGCCAACTGGATCAGGGCAGTGCAACTATATCAGGGCATTGCTTTTCAGTGCGATTGTCCCGGCTTTGTTCCACTGAGTTGGTCAGATTTCTATTTTATTTAAGGGGTAGTTATTAAATCTTTGATTTGGGGGGCAGTCAACTCCTAGCACTTTCTAAGCCACCAACTTGGTGACATCCTACTTCATATTCTTTTCTTTTGCAGGATAGTTTTTGTCTTCTCCACCTTATATTAGTTTTGGGTATTTTCCTCAGGATCTGGTAGTACCTGTGACACATGTTGAGATTCTATGTTGTTATTAGTTTCATAATCACTGTGGTTCTGAATTTATCAGATTTTTTTGCAGCAGTATATTCATATGGTTCTATCAAATCTATTTTTAGAAAGATGTTTCTTGATTGAAAGACTGTCTAGTTATATTTAATACTAAATTTATAACCAGTGAATAGGAAAATTAAGCATAATAATCACTATATATGGTTCACTTTAAACTGTAGGGACGATGACTTATGGCATGTATAATGCAAGGTAATGATTTCCTAATCAAGGACCCATCAGTTTCTATATTATAAAGCCATTCCTGAGATTGTTCTTATGAGTTAAAGAACTAAAATTAATCTTACCTCACCCTACTTGCAGATATTGTTAGTTATTAATTCTTCAAATTCTCAACTTTATAGCTGTTTCCTTATATTACCAGTGTTTTATTATGGTTTTTCCAAAAGTAAATTACCCCCTGATGAGGAGATGAAATTAGTGTTTAATTGGATGGTTAAGAGGAAATGTTTCTGAGCATTTTTGAAAGTACCATTTCTTAATCACTATACTTGACAAGCCAGCATTTTAAACAGAGTTTGATAGTCTATGACATCAAGGATTGCATTTCTGTGAAAAGTGCTGTGTAGAGGGACTACTTATAAAATGTGTTATATTATATTATATTATATTATATTATATTATATTAAAAGGGAGTTGAAAAGCTGCAGTTCGCTTTGCCAAATATGTGAATGCCTTTCTATAATGACAAGTGTACTTGGATAAATATGCATTATATTAAAAGGGAGTTGAAAAGCTGCAGTTCGCTTTGCCAAATATGTGAATGCCTTTCTATAATGACAAGTGTACTTGGATAAATATGCACCTTACAGTGCATATTTGTGTTGTGGATAAAATACAGCAACTGGAAATCAAGCATTATAAATTACAGTGTAGTCTCTTTTCCGAATGAAGAGTAATGGATAAACCTATCTAGAATTAAAGAAAAAAATCAGGAACTTCACCTGATAAACAGCACTAAAATCAAATGAATAGATTTTTTTAGAATGTAAATTTTTTAATAATATTCTCATCCAAAATAAAAGATACTGAATACTTTCCAAAGTAAATTCATAAAATACAAGTATAGCAAGTACTGTTTTATCTCAGCTAATCAATTTGTTACATTGGACATTTCTTTGTTTTTCTTGGATTGCTGCTATGTAAATATATTATAAAGTATTATAAATTTATATAATTTTCTCTGGCCAGGATATATTTTTCTGGAGGCTTTACCACATGGAGAATACATGAGTCTTTTATCACAGCATCCAAACCAAGTAAAGTAAAATAAAGCAAATAATTCATGGGAGGACAATTTATAGAGGAGTCTGTGGAAAAGTTTGTAAACCTTTTGAGCATTGTTGGGGTCTAGAACTCAAGTACCTCCCCCGACTCTTTGTGTTCAGAGGTTGGATCTCTAGAGCACGACTGGATCATGGAGGGTGCTTTCTCATCAGTGGTTATGGAGAGGTCATAGCTGGGCGTGTTGCTAGACAGCAGTGCTCAGTCCAAGGAGGTGGTTCTTGGGAGTTGTGGCTTTTGAGAGTGCTTCTTCATCTCTGGCTCTTCCTGTTCTTTCTCCTTCCTGGCTTCCATGAGGTGAAGAACTTTCTTCCATTAGTCCTTTCTGCTGTGCTGTTTCTGCCCTAGAATCAAGGGACTAAAATGGAGAACACTTAGAGAGAGAACATGTACTTTTGCCTGTAAGTTATTAAAAAAAATAATTGCCTTCAAAGCAGTCTTTTGTCTTAATTACAAGCTTAGTTTTTAAATGAAAAGAGTGCTATTTTGTCTACTTCATGTTGCTGAAACAAAATACTGCAGACTGGGTGACTTATAAGGAAAGTAAATTTATTTCTTATAGTTGAAGAAGCTGGGAATGCAAGGTTGAGGGGCCACATATGTCACAGACCTACTTGAATCATCCCGGGAGGGGAAGCTGAAAGGACAAAAGGTCATGTGGGAAACAGATAAAGGTCAGGTCAACCCCTTCTCATCTGGAGTTAGTCACTCTGTTCATAACTAGTTTTCTCCTATTCTAGCAGCCTTAGTGCATTCCTGAGAGTGGTGCTGTCCTAACCCAAGCATTTCTTAACAATCCCCTCTCAACACTGCCACAGTGAGAAACTTCAGCGCAAGCTTTGGAGTGGACAGACTACAGAAATATCAAGGAAAATGACTCCAGAGGAAGGTCAGACATATGCAAAAAGTGTCTACACTAGTGATTCTACCAACAGATACATGGAATGAAAAAGGGAAGATAGCATAACTAATAGAAATTAAGGCATTTTAAGTGATATGATAGGCAAATACACTTTGTAAACCTTTTCCTTTCTATTTGAGTGAGTCAGCCATTCCAGGGCACTTTAGTCAGTTGGAAAAAATTAACATGGACTAGTCAATTAACACAGAGAAAAGAAGGAAAAATGCAAACAAAGTTTTTGTAAATAGGGAGGTGTAGAGGAGTGGAAGGGAAGGAAGGGGAATGCAGAAAACCAAGGACCAAGGTATATAGCTACAGATACACATCCTCAGTGGCGAAAGGGATCATAGTAATAAACAATGAATTTTTTAAAAAGTCGGGGTGGTAAAATTTCAGTTTAAATACAACATATTAATGAGCAAATGGACAGATATTTTAACATATGTATTATGGAATGGAAATTAATTATACATAATTATAAGTGATTTTAATTTTTGAGCTCTCATTGCTGTTTACCTGACAATGTTTTTCATTAGATGACTGCTATCATTTATAAAATAGTCTACTGTTACTGATTTATCTTATTATATAATCATATAATAATAACTCACAGGTGCACCATCTATGTTAAAGGTGCAGGGAAGTGGATATATATTACCTTTTTAATAAAAATGTTACCAATGTTGTATCTGTCTAGATGTATGCTATATACTTTTTGGTATGATGAATATAAAAACAATTGTTGTTACCTTTAGGAAAAATAAATGGTGTAGAATAGATTATTGCTATTTTCAGAAAGTAATTTTAAAATTATTAAAATGACATTACAATAAAATAATTTTATTTGGAATGCTAATACAGATGATCAACGCATTGTGATCATACATACTACTTCTATGTTGTGGGCACTATAAAATTTTTGTATGTATTCTACTGTATCCATAATATTAGAAATCACTATTTCCATTTGATATTTTGAATTAGTTCTAGAAATTATGAATAAACTATAATTTCTGTCAACTTAATGTTCTTTTCTTGGTAAGTTTTGAAAAATCCTCCGAGGTTCTAGCTAAATTCTGATTTCTTATTCACAATTGTACATAGCAAATATGTGATTAAATTATTTATAGCTTAATTACATGCTTCATTTTTCTACTTGGAACATTAATTTTGAATTCTATTGAGTATTTTGGGCTGGAGAAACTTTATATATCTGTATTTTTAGATTCAGGGAAACTACTGAAACTATAGGTTATCAGTTAAAGAAGTTTTTTTCAATCTTTTTTGTACAAGAGAAAATAAAAAGTCTTATTCAAGACCTCACTCAAGAGTAGATGGAGTAGTAAGTTGCAGGTGTTACTTCTGACCCATGCAAAGAACAGACAGTGAAGATGTGCATGACTGAATCCCACCTAGACATTACCGCACCGTGGGGTTCAGCCTCGTCTGGCTGGGAGGTGACCGTGCAGAGCAGGCAGGCCCCATCACTGCTGGATGCTCTGTATGTAGTTAATGACGTCACACTGAACAATGCATCAGTGGTGCAGGACTTGCTCTACATTGAGGAAATTATTAGATTAGATTGGACATTATTAGATGTTACCATAATCCCAATTTCAGTATTCATTTGGTCCAAGAAAGGTTTTTAATATCTCTGATTCTGCTCTAGAAAGTGGTACTATTAATTGTTAATGGTAACTTTGTTATCAAATACTGAGAGCCCCAGTCATTGTTTCCTTCTCCCCACTTCCCGGGACAAACCCTCGCTTTTGCACTGTGTAAGCCGTGCAGTTACCCAGTGCTTTCATTTGTTGTGCATTTTTTAGTGACTCATCTGCCCTGACTCAGCCACAGGAAATCAACAACACCAGTGCGCTCTCCTCAGGAAGCTCCTTTCTGTACTGTGTGTGTTTTTGTTTCTTTGCAGCACCCTTTTCTGTCCATAACTTCAGTTCATATTTCTATGATCTTATTCCCATACTTCCAACCTTTCTTGGGAACCCCTAACTACCCCCAGGCATTTTGTCATATCTTTCTCAAAATGAGAATGTGAAATACATTTACCTCCCATAGCTGCATAGGTCGTATGATTCTTTGAGTTCCTTTTCAGAATTTATCTTAAGACTTAATTCTGTTTAGAAAAATGTAAACCAAAAGATAATACGTTGTTGATTACTGTAGACAATTGTTCTTTTATGGTGAGGATGTCCTCGGGGGAACAGCATTTGCCAAATACTTGTGAGGCCCTGGGTTTGATTCCCAGTACCACAAAAACCAACCAACTTCCCCCTCAGACGTCACTTCTATGCTACAAGCATTTTCTTCATTCTCCACTCATACTATATTGATTCAAGCCCCATTAGGGTCTGACTGTAGCCTTGCTAAACAGTCAACGCTATGGTGTCTCTTAAATTCAACCTAAACAATACCTAACCATGACTTAATATCTTCACACAAAGCACAAATTAAATGATGTTAGTTCCTCGGTTGAGAAAATCTATATATTTCCACATTTTTCATATGTATATATTTACATGTACCTTTATATATGCTTTATATAAAGTATAGATATCTTTTATATATACTGGATATATAAAAAGTTTACATATATACTTTTCTCTTTTCATTCATGTGTCTACCTGTATCTATATTACCTATCTATATCTACACAAAGCCCACCAAAATTTTATAACGCTTCATAAAATAAGTATATATCACATTACCCTCATATGCAGGACCCTAGGGGCTGTCAGATATCACAGAAAACCCACTACACTGCCAGACCTTTGAGAAGAAATTGAAAATGCATGTATAGCTTCCTCAAGGGCCCAGGTCACCCAAACAGCAGTTCACGTATTAATAAATGCCTGTAAGCCAGTGGCCACTACTTCGAGCACCTCTTGTAATTTTAGAGGTCAAAGATAATTTATGTTCATCTCATTATGTTTCAATAAATTTAGTATTAAAATATTTCACTGGGCCGGGCGTGGTGGCTCACACCTGTAATCCCAGCACCCGGGAGGCAGAGACAGGAGGATTGCTGAGTTCAAGGCTTGCCTGGACTACATAGTGAGCTCAGAGCCAGCCTGAACTACAAAGTGAGACCCTGTCTCAAAAAAAAAAAAAATTCACTGGGCTTGGTGGCTCAAACCTGTAATCCAGGCACTTAGGAGGCAGAGGCCGGAGGATTGCTAAGTTCGAGGCTTGTCTGGGCTACACAGTGAGCTCAGGGCCAGCCTGAACTACAAAGTGAGATCCTGTCTGAAAAAAACATATGTGTGTGTGTATGTGTTTATATATTTTATATATATGTATATATACACATATAAGTTTTTATTTTTCTGTCATGTATATACATTTTTGGGGGGTGGACTCCATATGGTATTACAAAATCTTTCTCAATTGCATCTGAAATCATATTTTCAAACTCTTGCCTGAGTACCCTATGTTCTAATTGAAAAAATTAATCCCTATTTCAAACACATGAAATTATGGGCTGTAAAAGTGTCAAAACTAGATCAATAGATGTTGATTTTTCTCAGTTTCTTTCCTCAAACTAAATCTAAATATGAACAAAATACCTGTTAGCACTCTACTGTCAAATTATTTCCTCCAGTAGAAAATATCTTTCTATAACCTCCTGTGGAATTTCACCCTCCCATTATAGCATTATCACAGCATGCCTTACAAGTTAGTAATTGAAATGTTTATTGATTCTCCATTAATATACAACTCAGGGAACAGCAAGAAAAAATGTCTTCAATGTATTCTATTTCACAGAATATCGAAAACATGCTGAGGATACTTACCCATATTATAACACTAGAGCAAAGAACCTTATCATTACCTATGGAAATTAAAATATAATTTAGTTAGAAAATGATGTGAGCTTGTCTATAGTGTATAATGTTTAGATTTCTTCTAAGAAATAAGCAGAAGAAAATGCATGGGTTCTTTTGAACAGCTCCAAGCCCTACACATAAAGCAGCTCATGCTGTTCTGTAAACAAGTTACACTAGAAGAATACTCTAGAACAGAAACATAATTTACTTTTATGTTGAAAAGTCTGTCTTCACCTTGTGAGTTGATTTCTGCACTCTCCTGTGTCACTAAAACAAATTCTACTCCTAAGCAAATGGCAAGATACAAATGAAGTCTATCAGACCATTACACATGCAACCAATGGAATAAAGTAAAAAAAAAAAAAACACGATAGTATCAAATGCAAGCACTGTTTTTTTTTTTTTTTTTTTTTAGTTGAATTCTTTATTGGTACAATTTATATACATCTCAAAATCACATATAACATTGGGAAATTTGTACCAGTATATGCCACAAGTTAATTCTCATTTTTACCCATATCCCTACCCACTCCCCCCTCCTCCCCCCTTATACATGCTCTTTTATTTTCTTTCTGAATCATATTTATTCCTTCC
>PVIC010034214.1:0-19337 GCA_004025085.1 Thryonomys swinderianus
AGTTATCCACATTCTACTCTACTATTTTTAATTTTCTGTTTTGCCTTTAGACCCTCATAAATCTTTCTTCTAATTAATTCCTTTCTCATTACATTCCCTTAAGTGATAAAGGTATCAGAAGAAACTCAATCCTCATGAAAACACATGTGAGGCTCCTAAACTGCTTTCTGTCTTTTGCTTTATTTGGGCCAAAATGTATCCCTCTCAAGCTAAGCAGGTTCTGTTCTTTATCCGATTTTGTTAAGACTTCATCCTGTCTTTATTTTGTATAGTAGTAATTCTTTTTTTTTAATTTAATTCTTTATTGGTACAATTTATATACATCTCACAATCATATATAACATTGGGGAATCTGTACCAGTATATGACACAATTCTCATTTTTACCCATATCCCTACCCACCCACACTGCCCCACCCACTATATACATGCTCTTTTATTTTCTTTCTGTATCATATTTATTCCTTCACCTCATTATATTCCCACACTAAATTTCCTATGGAAATTTCCCATTCTACAAAAAGAGTCATCTTTCTAGAGCTCATTTGCATCTATAGGTGCTCATATCAAAGTGAAGATCGGTATTTGCCTATCTGTGGTCTATTTATTTCACTTATTAATGTATCTTCCAGGTGTCTCCATTTGCACATAAATGAATCAATCTTGTCATTCTGTATGGCAGAATAATATTCCATTTTATTAAAAACATCTTTATCCACTCTCTAGTTGATGGGCATTTGGGTTGTTTCCAAGACTGAGCTATCATGAACTGAGCTGCTATGAACAAAGGTATACATCTGTCTTTCCAATGTGGTTTTTAAAATTCTTTTGGGTATATTCATAGCAGGGGGATAGCAGGGTCAAACGGGACCCTAGGTCCTACTTTTGTAATGGTGCTGGAAAATCTATAGCAGTAATTCTTAATTCTTCCTTTTATGTATTGTCACTATCAGTGTATGATAATTATAATATTAACTTCATTTTCTTTTCTTTTGCAAACTTTCCTTTTTGCACACTGTGGTCTATTAAAACAAATGATCAACCTACCTATTTTATCATTTCTACTTCTCTTTCAAACCAATTACCAATCATGCTTCTAATTCCAAGACCAAAAGGACACTTTTCTTGTTCAGTTACCACCATTTTGGCATATTCAATGACAATTATTTACCCATTTTTTTATATTTCCTTTACTGCATTCATAGCATACCTCCTGAACTTTCATACTCTGTGTTTCCATAGTCATCGGTTTCATAATTTTATTAGTTGTAGTGGATTTACACTTTTTGTTTGAATACCAAAGATACTTGTATGATTCCCAGATTTGATTAATGAGTCCTGAACTCTACCATGAAGTCCTAAGTCAGAATCTTGAATAACTGCTCTTCAACATATGAACTTAAAAGTCTGTATTATGCCCTACACTAACCCCAAATTAAAAACTTATCCTGACCATGTTCTACACCCAGTGTTGTCCAGTTCAGAAAATGGCATCATTGTTCAACTTGGTTCTCAGGTCAAATTATTCTGTTATTTTTAATTACATGCTGACATTTCATTATGTAGTTTAATAGCAGGTCTCCTTGGCCACATTCTCAGAATATATTTTAACTTAACCACTTTTTACAATCTCCCTTACAGCTACCCTATTCCAATCAACTATCTTGCAAATGAAAGATACCATCTGAATTTGTCTCCATTTGCTGCTCTTGTAAATGAAAAGGTATTTATTGCCTAACCAGCATCCAGGATGTTAATTTAAAAATATAAAGTGAACACTTCACTCCCAAGTTCAGAATCTTTCATGACTTCCTGTGCTGCACATGTGGAATGCACACTCCTGGCTTTGAACTGCTGACCTCCATCTGGTCTTGGTTGTCCTTTAAGCCAGTTTCCTCCCAAACACACCAGGTGCCCCAGGTCAGTCTCTGCGATGGTGAAATGATGTGGGTTGCTGCTCTCAGATAGGCCCTCTTTTCTGACATCATTCCATGGGATTCTCAAGCAGGTCCACCCACAGGACATGGAAATGAGACCCACATTCATATTCTGATTCACAGCAGAATCACATGCTAACTATGGTTAAATATATATAGTTATCTAACTATATAACTAATATACTAATATAGTTTTATATATATATATATATATATACACACACACACTAGTACCTATATATGACATATCTATCATATATATTTTTTATTTATATATTTATATATATTTTAATTCCTGCTGGAATTAAATTTCCCAACAGCCAGCAGTTTTTCTTTCTATTTTGTTAACTGTGATATCTCAGTGCCTAAAAACTCTTAAGGGAAGTCAAGTCACACAAATTTTTTTAATTGTATTCTTTATTGGTACAATTTATATACATCTCACAACCACGTATAACACTGGAGAATTTGTACCAGTATATGACACAAGTTAATCCTCATTTTTACCCATATCGCTACCCACCCACACCTCCCCACCCCCTTTATACATACTCTTATTTTTTTCTGTATCATATTTATTCCTTCCCCTCATTACATTCTCACACCAAATTTCCTATGGAAATTTCCCACTGTATAAAAGCTGTCTAGAGCTCATTTGTATCTACAGGTGATCATGTCAAAGAGAAGATCTGGAATTTGCCTATCTGTGATCTATTGATTTCACTTATTGGTATATCCTCCAGGTGTCTCCATCTGCACCGAAATGGATTGATCTTGTCATTCTTTATGGCAGAGTAATCCATTTTATTAAAAAAAAACACATCTTTATCCACTCTCTTGTTGATGGGCATTTGGGTTGTTTACAAGATTGAGCTATCACAAACTGAGCTGTTATGAACAAGAGTGTACATCTGTCTTTCCAATGTGATTTTTTAAATTCTTTTGGGTATATTCCTAGCAGGGGGATAGCCAGGTCAAATGGGACCACTATTCCTAGTTTTCTGAGAAATCTCCACATGGATCTCCACAATGGTTGCACAAGTCTGCAATCCCACCAGCAGTGGAGGAGGGTTCTTTTCTCCCCATAGCCAGGCCACCATTTATTGTTGGTTGATTTTGTGATAGTGGCCATTCTTTGTGGAGTTAGATGAAATCTCAGTGTTGTTTTCATTTGCATCTCTCAAATGACCAGTGATGTTGAACATTTCTTCATATGCTTCTTGGCTGCTTTGACTTCTGCCTCTGAGAAGTATCTGTTCATTTCACATGCCCATTTTTGAATTGGGTCTTTAAACTTGGGGAGGCTGATCTGTTTGAGTTCTTTATATATTGTAGATAATAGCCATCTGTCTGATAAACAGCTAGTAAAGATTTTTTCCCATGTTGTTGGTTGTCTTTTAGCAGTGCCAGTGACTTTTTTTTTTTGAGACAGGGTCTCACTTTGTAGTTCAGACTGGCCCTGAGCTCACTATGTAGCCCAGGCAAGCCTCGAACTCAGCAATCCTCCTGTCTCTGCCTCCCAAGTGCTGGGATTACAGGCGTGAGCCACAACACCCAGCGGCAGTGAATTCTTTTGCTGGGCAGAAGCTTTTCAGTAGGATGAGATCCGATTTGTTGATTTTTTCTGCTAGTTCTTGTGCTGTAGAGGTTTTATTCATAAAGTCTTTGATTAAACCATTGTCTCCAAGAGTTTTACCTAACCTGTTTTCCAGCAGGATTATTGTTTGTGTTTTAATGTTTAAGTCTCCTATCCATTGTGAGTTTAGTTTTGTGCATGGTGAAAAACATAGGTCTAGCTTTAGCTTTTGGCTGGTTAAAGCCCAATTTTTCCAACAAAATTTGTTAAAGAGGCTCTCCTTCTTCCACTGGGGATGTTTGCCTCCTTTGTCAAAGATAAGGTGGCTTAGGGTATCTGGATTTGTTTCTGGGCCTTCTAATCTATTCCACTGGTCCTCCGGTCTGTTACTTTGCCAGTACCATGCAGTTTTTATCACGGCAGCTTTATAGTAGAGTTTTAAGTTGGGGATTTTAATACCCCCTGCCATGTCATGGTTGCTTAGAATTGCCTTTGCTATTCTAGGTTTCTTGTCGTTCTAGATGGATTTTTGGATTATTTTCTCTTGCTCTGTGAAGTATACCATTGGAATTTCAATTGGAATTGCATTGAATCTATATAGTAGCTGTGGGAGTATAGCCATTTTTGACAATGTTGGATCTCCCAACCCAGGAACAAGGAATATCTTTCCACTTTCTGGTTTCCTTTTCTATCTCAGTTTTCAGAGTCCTATAGTTTCCAGAGTGGAGATCTTTCACTTCCTTTGTTAGAATGACTCCTAGACATTTCATTTTTCTAGGTGCTACTGTGAAAAGGACTGACTCCCCAATTTCTCTTTCAGTGAGTGTTGTTTGTGTAGACAAAGGCTGTTGATTTTTGAGTATTGATCCTGTATCCAGCAACACTACCAAATTTGGTAATTAAGTCTAGCAGTCTTTTGGTTGAGTTTTTAGGATCCTCTAGATAGAGTATCATGTCATCAGCAAATAATGACAGTTTAATTTCTTCCTTTCCTATCTTTATTCCTTTTATATCTTTGTCCTGCCTGATTGCTATGGCTAATGTTTCCAGTACTATATTGAACAAGAGTTGTGACAGAGGGTATCCTTGTCTCATTCCTGACCTTAGTGTAAAAGGTTTTACTTTTTGTCCATTGAGTATGATGCTGGCTGTTGGTTTCTCATAAATCACTTGTATTAAATTGAGATAAAGTCCATTGATTCCAATTCTCTATAGGATTTTGATCATAAATGGGTGTTGGATTTGTCAAATGCTTTTTCTGCTTCTATTGAGATAATCATATGGTTTTTATCTTTGAGTCTGTTAATATAGTGTATCACATTGATTGATTTATGTATGTTGAACCAGCTTTGCATCCCTGGGATAAATCTAGCTTGATCAGGGTATATGATTTTCTTGATAACTCTCTGTATTCTGTTTGCCAGTATTTTATTGAAGATTTTTGCATCAATGTTCATTAAAGAGATTGGCCTGTAGTTTTCTTTTTTGGTGGGATCTTCCCCTGCCTTTGGAATCAAGGTGATGGTTGCTTCAAGGAATGATTTGGAGAGTACTGCTTCCCTTTCGATTTCATTAAAGAGATTGAGAAGTACTGGTATTAACTCTTCTTTAAAAGTTTTATAGAATTCAACAGTGAAGCCACCAGGACCAGGGCTTTTCTTTGCTGGTAGGTTTTTTATTACATTTTCAATTTCCCAGATTGATATTGGGTTAACATTTTTATATCCTCTTCATTCAGCTTTGGAAGTTCATATGTGTATAGGAATCTATCCATTACTTCTAGATTTTTCCATTTTCTTCGAGTATACATTTTCAAAGTATGTGTTTATGATCCGTAGACTTCTTCTGGGTCTGTGCTGATTTCCCCATTTTCATTCCTTATAGCATGGATTTGAGCCTTTTCCTTCCTTTGTTTGATGAGGTTGGCTAAGGGTCTGTTGATCTTATTTATCCTTTCAAAGAACCAACTCTTTGATTCATTGATTCTTTGTATTATTTTCTTTGTCTCCATTGCATTAATTTCTGCTTTGATCCTTATAATTTCCTCTCTAGTATGTGCTTTGGGTTTGTTTTGCTCCTCTTTTTGTAGTTGTCTGAGGTTCATCATTAGATTGTTTATTGCAGTTTGCTCTATTTTCTGAGTATAGGCATTCACTGCTATGAATTTCCCTCACAGAACTGCTTTCATTGTGTCCCATAAATTCCTGTACGTTGTGCTGGGGTTGTTGTTTAGTTGTAGAACTGTTTAATTTCTTTTGTTGCCCATTGGTTGGTTAACAGAGTGTTGTTCAATTTCCATTTGTTTCTGAGGATCTTGGAATTTCTTTTGCTATTCAGCTCCAGTTTCAAGGCACTATGGTCTGATAGTATGCAGAGGATAACTCCGATTCCTTTGCATCTACTTATGCTTGTTCTATGGACTAGAATGTGATCTATTTTGGAGAATGATCCATGAGCAGCTGAGAAGAAGGTATATTCTCGCTTTGAAGGGTGAAAAATTCTGTAGGCATCTATTAAATCCATTTGCTAAAAGTTTGATTTAGCTCAAGTATTTCCTTATTGATTGTTTGTCCAGTTGATCTGTCAATTTGTGACAGTGGAGTATTAAAATCCCTACTACTATTGTATTCATGGATAACTTTCATGTCCAGTAATGTTTGTTTTATATAGTTGGGTGCACTTGTGTTTGGTGCATAAATATTTATAACTGTTATTTCTTTGTCTTGGATAGTTCCTTGTACGAGAATATAGTGACCTTCTTTATCTCTTTTAATCAGTTTGGGTTTGAAATCTATTTTATCTACAAACGAGACAGCCAATCCTGTTTTTTTGCACTTTCCTGTGGCATGGGGAATTGTTTTCCAACCTCCTATTTTCAGTCTATGGGTTTCCTTCTTAATTAGGTGTGTTTCCTGTATGCAGCAGAATTTAGGATCTTACTTCTTGATCCAATCTGCTAGTCTGTGTCTTTTAATTGGCCCATTGAGGCCATTGACATTAATAGTTATGACTGCTATGGACATATTCAGAGCTGCCATGTTTCCCTGTTCTTGGTTCTTTTCTTCCTTGCTTTTCCCCTTTTCTATTTAGTTTCTTGTTTGCCCCAATGAATTCACTCTCCTGGGTCTCGTGGGTATGGAATTTTCTGCTTTTTTTCCAAGATGTTCTTTAGAATGTTTTGGAGTGCATTTTTCATATTTGTGAAGTTTTTCAGGTGTTCTTTATCATGGAAGTATCTTTTTGCCCATCTATTCTGAAAGATAGTTTTGCAGGATACAACAGTCTAGGTTGGAGGTTGTTTTCCTGCAATGCTTGAAATACTTCTCTCCATGCTCTCCTTGCATTGAGTGTTTGTGTTGAAAAGTCTGCTGTGATCCTATTGGGCTTCCCTTGTAGGTGTTTTTCTTCCTTTTTCTCACTGCTTCCATTATTTCGTTTTTTTGTTTTACATCTGGAACCTTGATAATTATATGTCTAGGTGTAGATACTTGTATGTCATGGCATTTGGAGTCTGATAGGCCTCATTTATCTGTATGTCTATTTCTTTTCCTATGAAGTTTTCTGTTGTTATCTCTGACAATATCTTTTTTGTCTTTTACACTGTCTCCTGCTTCCTCGGTGACTCCAATCAGCCTTATATTATTTTTCTTTGAGTTATCTAGAAGCTGTTGAATTGATTTCTCATGGTCCCTTGCTCTTTTCCATAGATTATACCTTTCCTGCTCGTTGGCTGCTATGCTGTCCTCAAGGTCTGAGATTCGGTTCTTTGCTTCATTCATCCTTCTGTACAAGCTTTCATTCTCCATCATTCCCTGGAGTTCTGCTTGAAGCTGTTTAAAAGGTTCCATTGCTTCTGCTATCTTGGATTCTATCATCTTGCTGATCTCTTCTTTAATGATGTCTTTCACTGTGGACAGTTTCCCTGTTTTGATCTCAGAGATGAGTTCTGATTTCCATTTTACTAGAAATGCTTTAGTTCCCATCTCCAAGAGTCCTAGTGTTTGAGTTTCATTTTGCCCTATTTCCCTTTTCTCCAAATTTCCCTGTGGTGGTGATCTTTGTGTCTGTTTTTTTTGTGTGTTATCTCATTTCTACTCTTTTGTTGTTATTAATGCTCTTCTTTACCTGATTACAGGGCAATGTTTGTTGCAGGTTTCTTTCTATTATCTGGGACCTTTTGGATGTGGCACTTTTCTGGGCGTTCCTCCTTGAATCTGTAATGACCCTTGAGAGTTCTCAGTTCTGACACATCATGGGAGGTATTTAAGCAGAACCATCACATCATGTTTGTTACTATAATACAGTAAAGGCCAATATCAGTATTAAACACAGTAAATAAGATGAAAAGTTTTGTTAAATTCTAATCTGAAGACTTTGAGCTTATGAGTTACCTCTATGTCCATATGTCAGAATTTAGAATTAATCAGCAATGTGTATACAACATATAGATTGTAAATGTACCCCCCGAACCCTTTGGGGATGAGGTCACTGGGGAATCAGGGAGGTAGGGAGACAGGAGGAGAATGAAATAGGGTTAGCCAATTTATGAAGATCACCTATACCCTAGAATCTCATATATGCCAATGGTTAATAGAGCATAATGGGGCATGTGTACAACAGTACCAACTGTATGCTGTAAGACCATTGGAGACTTTGCACACCTTCTTATACTAGTACAGAAGAAGAAATATGGCAGCCTAAGGGTCTTTTACTTCTGGGTATTGCTTTTGACTGGAAGATAGGAGAGGGTGTGGGGACAAGAGGTGAATAGAGGGATCTAGGATTAGTTGGCAAAATAAAAGCTAGATCTACCCCCCCCCCTTTTTTTTTTATCTTGCCTGGCCTCTCAGTACGGCTCTATGAGTGTGCCTCCTGTGGAGGGATGCAGGAGATGGCTCCAGCTCCTCTAAGACCTGGATCCTCACAACACAGCTCCAGGGTGGGGTTTGGGCTGGGCGGAGGCCCTCAACCCTCCATGGTGGGGATGGCGCCCAGGGTCTGTACCTGATTCCTTACTGCACAGCTCCTGGGTACAGTCGGCCGCTGGGCAGGCTTCAGTCCTCCACTGCCTCCGAAAGTGAAATGGCACCCGGTGTGGCTGAGTTCGCGCCGCTCTGGGGTGGAGTGGGGTGGGCAGCCCTCAGTCCACCGCTGCCCCCGGAAATGGTTGGTGCCTGTAGCCAAGTCCACGCAGCTCCACAATTCAATTGGTCAGTGGGCGGCCCTCAGTCCGCCACTGCCAGAAACAGTTGGTGCCAGGTAGCGGAGTCCATGCCTCTCTGGGGTATAGTGGGCCAGTAGGCGGTCCTCAGCCCACAGCCACCGCTGGAAACAGATGGCACCTGGTAGCCAAATCCACACCACTCCAGGATGCACTGGGCACACAAATTTTTTTGTATGAAAGAAATTTTGACACTTTAACTAAGATTTTGAAATTAAACTGTTTTATGTTGATATAAATAACTTATAGTGACTTAGCACTTTTGATTTTCTTCCCATAATACTATTAATATATTTTACAAAATAACATAAATAAGAAATAGAACTTTCCCTTTCAAAATGCTAACACTTTTTTTACTGTGGCAAACCATCAAAGAAATCTTTATAGTCCTGCAATCATTCAATATTGAATTAAAAACTTAACTATTTGAATATATAATGTCAATTTTAAATTCAGAGGTTATTTAATTTAATACCATGAAGTAAAATTGTTTTATGCAGTAAATCTAAAAATGAAATGACATGCAAAATTTCGACCTTTGATATTGCTCATTAAGCAATAATAAATCTTTCTAAATTAAAACCAATAGCAAATTAAGCCAAGTGACCTTATCCCTAGTGATTCTTTATATAATATATAACAATCTTAAAGCCATTAATTTTTATATCCTACAAAATAAGATGCTAAATGTAATAGTTTGAAATAAAATACTATCTATTAACAACACATGAATTAACCCATTATTGTCCACTTCTGTTTAGCTTTCTAGAGCAGTAGCATTTTTGTCATAAATGTGGACATCTGATGTTTTAGAGGAATTGCCTAGAGAAATTTTATAGAGTTGAAATATATTTTTATGCTAGCATTAAGGGATCCATTATTATGTAAAAAAGTCAGAACATTCCTCAAAGGTGATGAATGTCCAACATCATGATGTTAGGATAATTTGTATGTTAGGTACTGAATTTTGAAGCCTAGTGTTATGTCTTATTTCTTCTGAAGAAGGAGCACAACAAAAGACCAGCTGTTGTAGAGCACTAGGAGGAGAATACTGCTAGACTGTTCTACACAGTGAGCAGGACTGTCTCCCTGTCACCAATTTCCCATCCCAGGCAGATGGCAGTGCTGTGAGAAGGGATTGGCATCAAGGGTGGTCCCCAGACTGGGGAGCAGAACTGGCTCTTGGCAGTCTGGAGGGTGATTGAAGGTTCAGACCAGAGGGGATGCATAGGGTGTCAAGCCCACCATGTGGAAGACAAGTTAAAATAATATTTCAGTCCCCTGCTTTCCATATGGAAAGTCATGATTCTATGTGATCCACCTCTTAGTCCCAGGGTAACTGGACTCTCATTGCCCAAGTCAGCAACCATGATAAGCCTTCTTCCAATGACACTTTATCATGTCCATGTCTGCTCTCCCCATTCCTTCATTTTTCTCCTGCAATCTCTTGCAATTACAAAATTGCACACAAGTTTGCATCTCAGAGTAAAATCCAAATGCGTTGCATTTGAATCCAGGGTGGCTAGCCAGGCAGGTAATGCATAGTGATTCCTATCCGGTGCATTGGGGAAATCTTTGCTATCAGTATCACACACATTGTCCTGCCAGGAAAGTGAAAGGCAATCTCTTTTTTACCCAAATTCTCCTTTTTTCAGTTGAGTGGATTTGAGTTATTTCACCTGCAGAAACCAGAGACTGACACCATAACTCAAACCTTCCCCTAAAATGCTCCATACCCTGGATGAGGCATTGCTGTGCCCAGGAGGTTGGAGCACCTTGCAGTCAGCACAGGACCGTGGGCAGCATCTTCACACAGTTGATGCTCTCCACGAGTACAGCAGTGCCCTGCACTGCCATCACTGATGTGGCCTGTGGTTCCGTAGAGTCTGGATAGATTTGCGGAACCCAGAGACATTTTACGACCAAGTATTGAACACTACCAGGTGAATTGATTGATGTTTTTAGTGAGATAAATAAAATATAATCCACTAGGAAGCAAAGCTCATTAGAGACATTTGCAAGTTAAAGTCTTGACCCCCATTAACTCCAGTGTACAGGAAACAAAAATGAACCTCCCATGTGTTTTTTTAATTCATTTTAATTGATACATCTTAATTGTATGTATTGATATATGTTCTTTTGATTTATGAATACATCATAGAAAGGTTAAATCAAGCTGATTATCTTATCAATTATCTCCCCACAACTTATTTTTATGCAGAGATTATTGAGAACATCCCCTTTAACAACGTAAAAGCGTGTAGGGCTTTGTTAACGGTCACCATGCAGGATGAAAGGTCATTAAAGCCCACTCCACGGTATATTCCAGTGGTGATGAACCCATGGGCCATGTGCCCTTGTGTTTTCCTTTTAAGATAAAAGCTGTTAATATATGAGGTTTTTTTCTAACTAGCACCACAGTTTCCAGGTTTGTTGTACTGCTGGCCCTTGGTGAGAGAAAGTGGGCTTGGGTCTCGTGTCTGGAAGGTTCACCTTCTGTGATCTGCTTGGACTGAGGCTCAGTGTCCTTATGTCGACTTCTCTTCTTCTGATCCTCTCATCCGTCCCCAAGCTCTGGTGTCTTTCTTTGTACACATACAGATTTAGATTCTGCATCTAAGTGGTAATGAATCCAACACTATATTTTATTTTCTTATTCTCTCCAAGACATGATCTTACCTGGAGTTTTTCCTGTTTATCTTTTTCCACAGTCTAATCACATAATAATTCCCAGCATCAGACACAAATCTAATGATGCAGCACATCCTGGTGACAACCCAAGATCCCAAAGGAAACTGCACTCCTTTTACTTCCACTTGCCGAGCTCCTCCAGTGTGCCTGTCTGTCGAGGGGCTGGGAAGTCACAGAAGCAGTTTTGCTCCCCAACTGCATTCCGCTCATCATCATAATACTGCAGGAACTCCAGCTATCCTGTGTTTACTCTCACTTGCAGAGATTTTCCCTCCTTCCCCTTCCATCTCCATTGAGGTTTAACATCAGGTGAGAGTGAAGAAAGGCGTGAATTCAGTAATTTTCCTGTCCATAAATACAGGTCAGATATTTATCAGGAGGGCTTGGGAGAAGTGTTCTCCTCTTTCTACACTTGTACCTCCCATCCGTGGGCTGTGGGCAGAGACCATGTACAATCTATTTCCTGACCGTGATGTCACCCATACTGATCTTGTTCTATCTTCAGAAGATACAGCTTTAGACTTCCAGCAGTATTGTTTTATAAAACATGACTCTACAGTTTGCTAAATGTCTTCTATTTGAATCTAATTACATTTGGTTTGATGAGGTGATTTCTAAAAATTTGATTATATTTTAAAATTACATTGTGTTGTGGTACTCTTTAAATTCAGAAAATGGAGAAACACTTGCCATGCTGACTTGAGAAGCAAGAGGCTGGCTATGAACATGAGGGTGTAACATGCATTCTTTCCCTCCTCTGTGCTGTCAGCTGTAATTGTCTGTGTTGGTTCCTTGACTACTGTGTGTGTGTGTGTGAGTCAACACTGCCAGCATATGGAAGAAACTCGACGTAAGACCCCTTATCCTCAATGTGCCTCCCCTTGGCTGCTGTGGCCATCTAGGCATTTCTGTTTCTGGAAGAACACTTCCACAGTGATTTTTCACACATTTGTTTATTTTGCACCAGTTAAACCATCACTTTTCTTCATGTTCTCTGTTGATTTCACTGGGTATGCATATGTTTTAGCAGCATAATGGAAAAACCTTTTTTTGCCTTTAAACAGTGAAGATCCAATTTTTCTAAGAGATTGCTAATTAAGAAAATACACTGCTACAAATCTCTCTTCCTCTCAGAGGACTGAAGCCAAGGAAAACTGCTTCTGCAACATGTGTGCTGAATTCTGCAGGATGTGACTAGGTTTAATATTTGAGTTAGTGTTTGCCTTTACAGAGAAGGTTTACAACTTGTGTGCAAGTTAGTGATCATGGCTAGGATTTTACTATTAGCTTAGGTTAGTTTTTTACTTCATTGTCCTCTCTGTACATTTTCTTCTCTTTCATTTTTTTTATTTCCAAGTCATTCTATGAATATAATATTAGTTCAGGCCTAAAAGGCCTGTTTATTCATACCTAGAAGTGCTACTTAGGGTTCATTGACATTTCTATGGTTCCCACCTATCCCATACCCAAGGACAACAAATATTTCCATACATCCATCCTATCCTGTGACCAAATCAGAACTTGTGTGATAAACTAAAAGGAGACAAAGAATCTGATCTAAATATGGCATGTTTCTTAAGAAACATTCTCCAGGTTCTCAATGAGAAGAGATTGAGAATGAAGTACTTCATAATCAATTTTCTAATTCATATAAATACATTCCCAGGTTTCTTGCCTTGAGCCACTAACACTTTTTTAGATCAGTTTACCTAGAATATGCCAAGTCATTTGTGGACCTGAGGTTATTACGCAAAGCTGCAAGGGTCCCAAACTAAAGGATTCCAAAACAAGGGTTCCAGGCTATGGATCAATAAAAGCAAGGCCCTGAAACAAAATTTCTGCCATATAAGTCACTTTTCTCATAACTGAATCAAAACAAACACCTGCCACCCAAAGTTAAAGGGGAAAAGGTTTTTTTATCTCACAATTTGCAGAGGTTTTAGTGTATAATCAGCTATCTCCAAGGCAGGATGCCATGGCAGAGGGGCATCCTAGAGGAGAAATAGTTAATGGTGGGCAGAAGAAGGAAAGCACACAAGTGATAATCACAGTTCTTTCTATTTCTTTTATCTTTCCAAGCTGCTTTGAGAGGGCAAGCACTTATACTCTTTGTCCTAGTGCTCTAGGTCCTACCATTGCACCATGAATCAAACTCAGTGTCCCAAATCTAGATCCACCCACTATTGGAAAAGCCCCTTCTATGACTGCATGAGGATTTGGTAGGACAACTATAAGCCATAACAGTATAGGTATTTTATTTTAGAATTTTAGGTACATAGAATATGCGTCTCTTTTTAGTCACAGGATCAGTTTATAGCTTTTTCCAAAAGTGAATTTTGGAAGCCAGCACTTTGGAATATTTAAAAATAAATTCAGATTAATTCTTCATCTTCATCCTTCTGATTTTCTGTTGAAAAGTGTTAAGAACAAAGTCATACATTTAGTTTTTGATTAATTTCCTGCATTATTTTTCTCTATAAATTATATCAACATATCCATCTTTCTTTTTAAATATAGTACATATTATGTTATGGTAATTTACAGAGTATAGAAATGTGTTTTCAAACTAATTCAGTTACAGTACAAGATAGTGCCATCAGCCAGCTAAGACTCACAATTCCTGTTTAATCACTTCTTTTATAGACAACTACTTTTGTGATCTTTATCTTGATTTACTTTATTATAATTAAACAACAAAAATGCAATAATGCATTAAATAATTTTTGAGTTTGGTTTATTTTCTTCCATAGTGTTACATGCACCATTAATTTGCTATTTTCTTGCTTTTGCGTATATATGTTAAGTGGTAATACAATAACAGATGTTTTTTACATATTGTAATTTGTGTAATCAATCATTTGAATATACTATACATTTAATACCCATCTTCTCAACTGTAATCATCTTATCTTCATCCATGGGTGGTATGACTACAACTGTCAGGAGAGTTCTTACATAGGTCAATTGTATGGAAATAAAATTGCAATTATTCTAGGTAACTATCTAGAATTACAACTGTTGGACAATGGGATAAGTATAAATTTAACCTTATAAGAAATTGTCAGAATTTTTCCCAATGGGATCATGTCATTTCACTTCTCAAAATGAAAAGAGAATTTCAGGTGCACAATCTTCAACACATGGAATTGTTAGTTTTATTTTGTTTTTAACTTAAATCATTTCAGTTATTTTACTCTATTCTAAAATGGCATCTTCTAGTGATTTTAGTTTGTATTTCTATAAAAGGGGTGATGGGGGCCAGAGATTTAGCTCAGTGGTTCCGGCATCTGCCTCGCAAGCGCAAGGTCCTAAGATCCATCCCGGTAACCACATACAATATTGGGCGTGGTTACTCACGCCCACCAGCCATCAATACCACATACCACAGTGCTGGGCATGGTGGCTCATGCCTGTAATCCCAGCACTCGGGAGGCAGAGGCAGGAGGATTGCTGAGTTCGAGGCTTGCCTGGGCTACATAGTGAGGTCAGGGCGAGCCTGGACTATAAAGCGAGACCCTATCTCAAAAAAAAAGGGGGGGGGTGATGATGTTGAAGACTTTTATGTGCGTATATGCTCTCTATATATGCATATAAGAACATATATATATATGCAAATATACACATATTCTATTTGAGGATCTGTTCAAGTATTTGACCATGTTTTAAATTTCTGTCCTATTCAGTTGCAGGGTTTGTTTATATACTAAGAGCAGTTAGATGGATAAATGGATACATGTTCCTCTTGCCAAATATAAGTTTTGTTCATGTATTCCTTCTGTGTGTATATTGATTATATATTTCTTGAACCATCTTTTATCAATTTTGCTGTGATAAAAATCAATACCATAATTTTCCATCTGAGCAATTTTTGAGCATTATTATCTACTGGTATTAAATATATTTATACTATTTTGCAACAATTTCTGTCATCCATTTCCATAACTATTCATTTTGTAAAGCTGAAACTCTATACCATTTAACCAAAACTGTCTAGTTCCACAGACCCCTGGTAATCATCAATCTGCTTTGTGTACCTGTGCTTTTTGACTACTTTAAATGGTTCACATAATGAGAATCATGTCTTTTCATGTATGGATAACCAGCATATTTCATTTAGCTGAACATCCTTTACGTTCATCTACTCTGTAGGATGTTTCAGAATCTCTTTAAAGGCGGAATAATACTCTATTGCATATATATATATATATATATATATATATATATATATATATATATATATATATATATATATATGATGCTTATTCACTCCTTCACCAGTAGACATGGGTTGCTGACACACTTCATCTGTTACAAACATTGCTACTGTACACAATAGTGGGAAACAGCTTTTTGCAGCCCAGCTTTCATTTCGGATGTATATTCAGAGTTAGAATTGCTGGGTCCTAAAATGATTTTATGTTCAGTTCTTTCAGTACAAGCCACGTTTTCCCAGCCAGCTGAACAGTTTTACACACACCCCCACACCCCAGCAGTGCTCAAGAAGGTTGCCTTCTCTGTGTTCTTATCATTCTCAGTCTGTAATGTTTATCTGTTGATTTGGAAATAGAGTCTTGTTGAATTTCCTAGGCTGGTCTCAAGCTTCTGAGCTCCAGAGCTCTCTCTGGACAGGATCTATGCAAGTACCTCGCCATTTATACAGGGGTGCTAGGGTTTGATTGTATCTCTCAAATTTCATGTGTTGAGAACTTGGTTCTGAGTGCAGCAGTGTGGAGAGATAGGGCCTTGAGAAGGTGACAGACTATTGACACTTCTGCCCTCATGGATGACTTAGTGGATAAGTAGATCAGCATAGGGATGTGACTTTGCAGTGAATGTGACATCTCTCTGGACCGCTGCCTTGGCATACCTGGGTGATGCCCTCTGTTTAAGGTACAACTCACATGTCACAAAACAGCCTTTCAAATTGTACAAGCAGTCATTCAGAGTATAGTCAGGGAACTGTGTAGCCATTGCTACTGTTTAATTTAGTGTTTTCATATTGTGTCCTTACAGTTAGCAGTAATTTCTGATTTCCCTCTCCTTTTAGTCCTTGAAAACCACAAATATATTTTCTACCTCTCTAGGTTTGGTGTTTGGAAAATATCATTTAAATCTGTTCATCAAAATGTAGCTTTTGTGCATCGCTTCTCGGCCTTTTGGCTAAGATCAAGTGTAAAATGTAGCTTTTGTGTCTGATCTATTTGCATAACATGGTGTTTTCATGGTGTAGTCACACTGTAACATGTGTCAGTACTTCATTCCTTTTTATTGCTAAATAATTTTCCATTGCATGAGCCTTCTATATTTTGTTTAGCTATTCTTCATTTGATGGACATTAGAGTTTCCATATTTAGCAATTATAATTAACACTGCAAAGGATATTTTGACACATGGGAATGGATTTTCATGGTCATAAGTAGTGAACATCATTTGTCTTAGCAGAAGGAACCACTGTCTGTGCAGTGAGTAGCATAAAATTGTAGAACTACACTTTTGTTCTTACTCTCACTCTTGCTAATCAACACTTTGCCCATTCAATTCTACAGTAACAGACTTTCAGTCTGTCCTCCTTCTTCACTGTTTTATCTTGTTTAAATAATACCCATCATTTTCCTGTACTACTGCTATAGTATTCTCTGATATTCTTTCTCCAATATGTGCATTATATAATCATCTTATAAAAATACATTTTAAATCCAAATACACATCTTAAATAATTCAACAGCTGTTTCTTTTTTTTCTTAGAATAATATAAAACCCCTTAACCTGACTATCAAGGTTTTGTGTGTGCAGGTCCAGCTTTGGCTTTTCTATTAGCTCCATAAAAGCTATTATCCCCATTCATGTGCGGTGCTTTCTAATATGCCACTAATTATTTCTCAAAAGAGTTTTGGCATTTTCCACTTAGAGCTTTGCTCATCACAGATCAGTAGAAATGCCCATTCCCTCGGAGGAGGAGAAGAGAAAGAATCCCAAAATGGAGGAATTTCTGGTGATACTTTTGTGCCAAAACAATCACCTAGAGAACAGAAGCTTATAAAGTTTCAGAAATTATTAACCCTCCGTGATAAGCTGTTTACATAATTCAGACTTCACCTTCAAGATTGTATCATTAAAATTATTATTTCAACCTCCTTTAATCACAGTGTGACATTCTGTTTAGTAAAAATAACACAATGTTCACTTCTCACTGAAATTTTATACTGTTCTCTCACATCTTTGAACTTTACTGAAAACCACCTTCTATATAGAGACCTTCTGGATGATTATGTTTCATGAGTGACAATTCCCATTGTGTTGGTTATACTGAAAATGTTAGCATGTCACCCAACCTGAAGCTTGTTAATGTAGTCAAGTGAGAATAATGTATAAAATTTGTTGACATTCTGATCATATAAATCATAAATCAGCATCTTAAAAATAGAACATATTGAAGTTACCTGTGATTATTTTATCTGTGGGCAGATGGGCTATTTATAAATAATGAATTAGCAAGCAAGAAATTTACATTTAATGTAATTTAATATGCTTTTTTAACCCAATATTTTATAACCTGTATTTGTCTTAAACAGTTAATATAACTATAACCACAAAAGATAAAAATATCTAAGTCTGTACAAAGATGTTTGTTTCCTAGAATATATTCTCTGAATGCAAACCAGTACTTGCCCCATGACAAAGCCTCAGTAAACAAGTCAAAAGCAAATGAATCCTCAAAACAGAAAACTTTGAATGATTATATTTTAAATAATGTAAATATAAAATTCAAATGAGTATATGTAGATTATATTAATAAAGTGAGTTTTAAAAGGATTTTGAAGCATAACATTTTTATATATCAGTATTTTTTAAATCTTTGAGAGCCTTTTAAAACTGTACAAAAGGCTTTTAATTACCCACAGGGCTTTATTAAAGAAATAGAATCAAAATTAATGATGTTTTCAGTGACGCTTGTCTGATCATGTCAGTTGTCTTATGAAAATTCATTGTATAACAAATGTTAATTGGAAATAAAAGGGCAGGAAATATACACAAATAATTAGGATTGACTTAGTTGAAAGGCTTGTTTTCAAAAGTACAATCTAATTTTACATGTTTTCCTAACACTAGCAAGGAATTTTCTGGAAATTCTAAAAAGGGAAATTAATTATTCAACCATTACTAAAAGTTCAGTGATAACAACAGGTCTGTCTGGTGGGTGAATATCAAAGTACTGTCTATAATCAATGTAAATAACATGGAGAAGCAATCCTGTTGCTGAAGATACATGAATAATGCTAAGGAGGAAAGACTTTGTAAAAAATTCAGAATTTTTGAACTGATCATTGATGTTAGGTTGTTAAGGGTTGGGCAGATGTTTTCTGAAAGAGAGAGATAAAGACAGACAGATAGGGTCTCACACATATGATAAATTTACTTGATTCATACATCTATCAAGAAAAGCAGGACTGGCAGGCAGCATGGGAAGTGTCAGAGACCTCCTGTTCCGTGTTTGCATGCCATTGTCATGGGTATCACAGCACTCCATGACTCCAGTTTACCACTAGACAGGTCAGATAGATAAGTGAGTTATTAGCTACCCTAAGGACATCAGAAGATTTGGGACTGGAGTCTAGGGTGGGCATTTTCTGAAACACATACCAACATTTTCAGAATCAGACAATAAAACAAAAGCAGGAACTGTTCATTAAGGTTTCATTTATAATTTCTTAAGAAATTAGTCCAAAGGTGGAAATAAATAAGACTCAATGACCTTATGATATTTTCTGTTGCTAATTAAATATGTGGATTTGATTGGCATTTATTGAATGATAGCTTTATTTGAAATTGTTATTGAGAGTAAATTCTTTCCCTTTCCAAAGTAGTCTCTACTTCTAAACTTATTCCATGTTGTTCTATGCCAGGAAAGTAAC